>PQWD01010248.1:0-46700 GCA_019425675.1 Leucinodes orbonalis
GATACTATCGATATAATTCTGTGCATTCAATAGTGTTTACGGATTCGGGGCTATGATAATTATAATAATAAATACCACAGACATTCACACAGCGCCATCTAGCCCCAAACTAAGCATTAGCCTGTAAATGGATATACAACCGATAAACATGCTTTATACTTTTTTGTAAATACGTATATATACATAGAAAACACCCAGACCGTAGACACACAGACATGTTCATGCACACAAATGTTTGTGATGCCGAGGATCGAAACCGGACCTTGGTGTCGTAGCCGACGTCTCAACAATTACACCAAATGGGTCGTCAGTAATATAGGTGCATATGAACTGACCTGTCCTGTTTGACATATACAATTATACTCACACAATGTCCTACAAAAGCGTCGAGAGTATCGACACTATTATTAACCCTATCAAAGTTATAGCAGTTGCCCAAATATCGTTAAATATCGATAGTGAACTATCGAGCGGTACGACGCCCAATCGTATGCCGTATTTATGGTCTTCATAAAACAGGACCATAGGTTATAAATCACAATGGGGTACTACGAGTGGATCGTGATGATCTCAGCATAGGATACATAAAAAGAAGTAGCGATATATTCACAGACATTTGCTCAGCAAATTCAATTTCTAATATTTTCAAACAGCAAACTTCCTGACTGTGACCTATCTAGACGACACCGTACTAAGTCAACCGGCCTCAAATGGCGATATACGGAATAGGCTAGTGGTATTCTTTTAGCAGTATTGGTGGGTCACCCTGGCTTATGGTGGACTCACAAAACTCCCCATAGTCCATGTCGTATGGGAAGGCCTATCCATGTAATTTAATCGATGATCATCTCATATCAGCTCATTAAACGTCACCACCTAGAGGCACGAGCCTACCATATAGGGCGATTAGGCCTTAGTCGTCTTCACGCATAACCTTTGAATCTCTCGCAGGCGTGCACAGGTTTCCTCACGATGTTTTCCTTCACCGTACGAGCGTCGGATAGTGTAAATATATTTTCCATCAATTCTAAACCAGATTAGTACGTGGTGGGATTTGAACCTCAGCCCTCCCGGTAGGAGGGCGACAGTCCACACCATTGAGCCACCTTTGCTTTGATGATCATTATAATAAGCAATCGTAAGACTTCTACAGAACAGCTTCCGAAATCTAGCAACTAATTAACGCGTTGTTGGTGTATTGTATCCATAAAACAAAACACTTCGGCAACAAGCCGTAAAACCAATACGTCCGCCTAAGACGCGCACTAACTCTTCCGATTACAGGCCATACTAAACCGGGAGTTGCCCTCAACTTGCGAAACTTCTTACACACTCTAATTTCTCGGCAAATTGAAAACGGTAAAGTTAGCGCCAAGTTTCCCAATAAAACACGCCGCATACTTTTATCGTGAACACATCAAACATATTTAGTAGGTACGTATCGCTTTCACGGGCGCTCGCTATGAAAACTGGGGTGAAGTTAAATAATAAATTTTGGTGCGCCCCGGCTAAAGTTATTAAGGGTTAGTAATCTTGGGCCTTCAATACTGGATGGAACAGCAAAGTGTGCGTTCAAATTTTGCTACCAAATTAATTATCTATTAATGATTATGCTATGTATTTTCTAGTTTAAGCAAGTGATTCTTTTTAATTTGGAAGAAAGAAAGCTTTTTATTCTGCGCTAGTAAAATTAAAAGTAATCAATAATAAATAGTTTGAGCATATGTTACAAATTTAATAGATTGTGTTTATAAGACAGAAGTTATTCTGCCTACACAATCGATTAGTTTGTCGACCTTATTATGTCTGTCGAATAAAAATTACGGACCCTCCTGAACTTACGTTTACCTCATCAACAAGCGGCCAGCGATTAACGAGAGCACGAGTTTCGCCGAGTCAGTGAAGATCCCAGAGCTTCCAACCAAAAGTCCATATTTCCTTTCTTTTGGTAAAGGTAGAAATCGTAATCTTTGCTTCTTTGAAGTACAGAGTATCCATGGGTACCAGTATCATATAAAGCATCAGGTAAACCATCATCGACTTGTTTGCCTACCTATGAAATACCGAATAAAACCCCATGTAACAAAAACATATTTTTCGAGTCATTTGACTTTTAACTTGTATTTACACAATACGTTGTCTATGTCCACGTAGCTGTTATATGTTCATACGGGTTCTATCTTTTAATTAAAATAGTGTTTTCCATAAAGATACAGTCCTATGTGGACTACGTCTAACATCTACTTTAATTTTTTATTTAAATAGTGACCCGTCCATCGGTATCATGTTCTGAATTTAACAGCATTGAATATTTGCTCAACAACTCACAATTCCCACGAACAAAGCCCCAACAACATACCACCAAATTGAAAACTGTAACATTCGAACCAAGCCAAGCTATGATACACTCCGCATACTTTTCAAGTGAGTATCACACTTTCTGGCCTCGCTCCAAACTGGATGGTTTACCATAGGACTCTTGAGAGCTCACAGCCTAGAAATAACGATCTCTCCAAACCTGCAGACAGAACTTTCCGCTGAACGACTGATTGCGCAAAATTCAACTCTACATCTGAAGTATAAGAGCTACATTTAGTTATACACGAATAGGAAACCTTGAAGATCTACTAGTATCAAAACTTTACGCGACTCACTAGCTTCATATCAATTTCAACTCTAAATTTGAAATGGTAAAGTGCATATTTGTATTTAACCACCGTAGCTGCACTGTTTAAAATTGAATAAGAGAATTGGATCTTACTTGAGTTATCGAGGAATGTATTAAGGTACGGAAAAGTTTTTTAGTTTCGAGAATTTTACATTTGGTGGCAAATTGAGTGGAAGATGCGAATTTTGTATGAAATAAAAGTTGCTTGCTGGAATTTATGAGGTTGACCTGATTCAGTTTGCGAGTGACACTTGGATTAGAAGTTTGGGAAAGGGTACTCCTTTGGAAATGGTTCTGTAAATGTTTTATCTACTTCAGAGTTGGTGTCTGGAAAATTTCTGGGTGTAAGAATAATGAATGAATGGTAATGGAGGTGAATCAAATGGTTATCTTATATTGCACTTCTTTGTTTGAACTTGAATACTGTCTTATCGATGCTTAAAGTAAGTATGTACATTTATCGCGTCACTTATGTGCAAGATACTTCTGATCAAATCGGTTTCCGTTTAATATTTTTAATATCAGATGTTCCGTATCTAGTCAGATCTTTAATTTTAAAATGACGGTTTCCATCAGTAAATAACAATTTGTCCATTTACAGCATAGCTGTGTTCCAAGCTGATGCACGAGACAGAAATACTTCCAAGGTAACCTCAAACTAAGTATCTAACGTATTTTTTTTGTTTAAAATATATTATATTATACATAGAAATACAGCGTCGGTGGCTCATTAATGTGGAATGTCGCCTTCCTTTCGGTAGGGTGCAGGTTCAAATCCCGCCACGTATCAATGTGATTACGAATTTTCGAAATAACATATAAATTCGTTATCCGACGCTGTTACGGTGAAGGAAAACATCGTGAGGATACCTGCGCACGCCTACGAAGAGATTCAAAGGTTGTGCGTCAAGCCAATCTGAGCTGGTTATGATGATGATGATACATAGAAACAACCTGACCAATACAAACAGACATATTCAAGGACACAATTTTTTGTATTGATAACCCTTGGTTTACCGATTAGCCCATATCTCAACTATTTACAAACGAGTCCTCGGATCTTGTGAATGGTGACTTATTTCGCCAGATATGTATTTGGTAGAGAGTAAGAGGGCGTAAGTGCCAATGAAAC
Organism: Leucinodes orbonalis; assembly: GCA_019425675.1. NCBI lineage: Eukaryota > Metazoa > Arthropoda > Insecta > Lepidoptera > Crambidae > Leucinodes > Leucinodes orbonalis. The sequence goes on from PQWD01010248.1 coordinate 3,801, forward strand.
ACATAGATCAGTAACTAATGTATTTATTTACATATTCACATATAGTAATCGGCAACATTCAAATAATTATATATAGCTTATCACTATTACAAATCGACTAATAATTATATTGTCTATCACAACATCCAGTTTCAATACAGCTGTTTAATTGAGGGATACGCCGGCGTGGCGTGAGCTCGATGATGATCATAACCAACCCTGGATGATGATGGAGAGCACACTGCTGATGATCAACACCGCACTGCATACAGGAACAGCTCCTGGGGACAAGGTGGAAAATGATGTAAGCATTTTTTTTGGTTGGGTTATTCGCTAACCAAGCGCTCGTGCGAGATTGAATTTCTCTGAAATCTGACACATGTTCGGTCTCTCATGTCCGGTAATTTCAGTAGCTACAGTGCCCTCATCCTGAAACACTGAAGTGCATATCACTCTTATTTCATGGGACGATATCTGTCACTGCGGTGGCAATGATATAGATATGCTCACAAAACAATCGAAAAAGTGTTTCGTAAGCAGTGACAGCACACGTACACATATAACGAATGAGCGTACATTTACCTAAACAAAAGAGTACAAACTGTACTCTCTTCGGCGCTTCGTTATTGAGGTACGGGTGAGGTATCTACCTTTATATATACATAATAAAATTGTGCGGTGATACCTACCTAGACAAATTAGTACCGAGTTTACCACCTAATAAATTTGTAAATCATTGCGTTGGCCTTTTAAAACTAGTTGTAAATGCACGATTAATTTAAAAATCTGGGAGACCTTTGTTAACAGTGAATATTATGTAGTTTTGTTTAAGTTGGTCTAACGTAGATAATATTATTATTCCTTTGTGTATAATAATTATTGTAATCACTAAGTTGTAAGTCTTACGGTGAAGGAAAACATCGCGAGGAAACCTTCATGCACGCCTGCGAAGAGATTCGAAGGTTGTGTGTGAAGTCGTCCAATCCGCACTGGGCCCGCGTGGACGACTAAGGCCTAATCACCCTATACGGTAGGCTCGTGCCCATCGGTGGGACGTTTAATGAACCTTTGTACACTTAGTGCAAATAAACATTAGCGTTTAATCATGCATCATGATTAAACAATAATATATCTTGCAGAGCGTCGGTGCTCATTGGTGTTGACTATTGCCTTCCGATCTGGAGGGCGGATTCAAATCCCGCCACGTATCAAAGTTTTTTCAAAATTATATGTATGTTTATCCGACGCTCTTACGGTGAAGGAAAACATCGTGAGGAAACCTGCGCACGCCAACAATGCATTTAAAAGGGCTGTGCGTGAAGTCGGCTAATACGCACTGGACCCGCATTGGACTACGACCTATGCGCAGTTTACGGGTAGGCTCGTGCCCCTCAGTACATATAATGAGCTGATGATGATTCATTATTAATATCCTTGCATTTCATTGATGAAACAAACTGTGACTAAAGTTTTAACTTAGTTATTTGTGTACATATGATTTACTCCTTTTATTTTTGTGTCTTAGTTCGTAATAGCTTATCATTAGGACTATAGTATCGAAATACAAGTACCATGTTGATATCAAACAATTTTAATACTCAAAAATCTCAGAACTAGTCGACTTTACGAAAACACTAGTAAGATCGTTCATCTAATTTGAGTGGACCAGATTTCGTGAAATCCATAAAACATAATCCGTTCCACACCCAGACAATGCTGGATTCCGACCACACACAAGTATTTCGACCGAGAATACATGAATAATAAGAATATTTATCATAACTGTACCATCTCATACATATTGCATAGCCAGAGTGATTTTATCGACTCAACAGAAATGGAGAAATTTTCTACGTACTACTCCTGGAATTTACTTATTAAATTATAAAGATATTGGATTGAAGTAGTGTCGAAATATTGTACATGACGCTTCTAGAATATTCGAATTTATATTTTTCTTATGTTTAATAATAGGCAAGGTTTAAACCTGAGAACGTGGGTTTGCTCATCTGCTGTATTTTTGACCTATCATTAGCAGCAAAGAGAATTTAAGTTTGTGAAAAGATGCGTATTCAAAGCCGCCTAATAATAAGTCTTCAGGGAGTTCTCTGTCTTCCACCGATCGGAGTTTACAGCTAGATTAGACTTCAGTCTCCCTTATTGTTTATTTTTTATTTATTTATTTTTTATTTTATACATTTATTTATTGAAAAGAAAATTACAATTAATAAAGGTGTACCCTGGTCCCCACACTAGGCTGAGCCATTTAAAATTTAAAATTTTTGGAAAACGTTTTGATTACTAGTACATACATCATTCTTATAAAGTGCACAGAGATCCAGTGTAGATTATAAATAATCAAAACATAACAAATTTAAATTAAAATAAAAATTAATTTTAGACGTATAAATAAATTATTAATTTTTTATTATTATTTTAAATTTATTTAAAATTATTATTAAGGAACAAAATTGGCAACGTGCAAGTAGATGTGTGTAAATGTGAGTGTAAATGAGAATGTGTAGGTGTGTGTTTGTCTCAGTGGTCTTAAGATATTGAAGCTGATGTTTGCTGATTGATGCTGGACTGGAGCCAGAAACATATTGCAAAAGTTCATGAACAAATTACTATTCAAAAGTATACATCAAAGGTTAAATTGAATTCAGATACTTTGAATTTGTAAGTTTGAGTTCATTTCGATCCATTTACAACAAATCTTATAGAAGTAACATTTTAAAAGTTCTATGGATAACGAACTAAACTTGGCTTCTATGATTGGATTATCCAGANTTGAATCTTCATTTGGACTTAGGGCTGCCTACGATTTCGCAGTACCTAAAGTTGGCGTCCAAACGCTACTTCGACTCGGCAATAGCGCATTCAAACCCGCTCATTGTCTCCTCTGCTGATTACTACAACAGCAGCTAATAATAATTTTATTTCAGCTCGCGCGCGTAAACGACGACGTCCACGGGACGTACTAGACGATCCGGATGACCCTATCACGGTCGCCGCCGCGACGGCGGCCGAAACAGCTAAACTACTAAAAGTACACTCTACAAATCGACAACCGAGGTTCCGCCCCCGCCGGCGGGGGCCATCGTCGCGTGTCCCTGTAGGTTCGCACAGTCCCTATTCGCGTAACCGGCATGTACCGGGCCGCTTTTCTCCCCAAACATATGTTAGGCTACCAAGCCCCCCCCGCAACGCCCTAAGCCGAGGTTCGAGTCCCGTTCGGGGACGCCCTTAGGCTCGTTGTGTAAATATTTAGGCTGAGAGCCATCTGCGCTCGCCACTTGCCCGGTGAAGCTGTAAAGGCCATCTGCGGCCAACAGCAGTAGTCAGTTCGAAAAAAAAAAAAAAAAAAAACTCACTCATGATCATCAAAATAGAACTAGTACTTCCCATTAACTCAGAAAGCTGAAATTCGGTACAGAGTTAGGGTTTAATGGCTACATAAAGGGAAAACTATAATAACTTGGATAATCGAAGATCTGGAGTACCTGGTGACCCTGCTTAGATAACAAAAGAGCCCAGCCAAACTATAAGAGATCGACATACCGCCTTAAAACAATATATATTCAACATGGTGGGCCGCTTCATCCGATGTCAAAAATCGGGGGGCACGGTAGTGCCTCCGCCAAGTCGAGCGCGCTAGACCTATAAAATCAGACATGATCATGCACACATGCACCCTGATGTATATAGGTCTTCCCTATTGCATCAGTGAACTCATTGCGGTTGTTTAATCTTCAGTGTCACAAAAGTTATGAAAAACCGTTTCATACTTTTAAAAGTGGACACTTTGGCAATCGATCATACATTATTTGAATATATTAAAATTTGAAACGTTTAAATATTTTTGTGTTATTCTTCTCATTGCAGCTATGATGTAGGTCTGGCATTAATATTCGAGGTCTCACACTGAACCAGTATAATACTTTATAGTCTGCTGTATATTGCTCGGAGGAACAAGGCATATTGCAAACAAATTGATTGGTAATTGAAATGTTTTCCGTCATTCAATACAATTGAATATATATTTGAAATTCTGATACAACACTATTGTATATTGATTTAATTTAGTTTGACATTTGTGTTGCATATTTTTAAAGGTTATGTTTGAGTCCTTCCCTTTTTTATTATTTTAACTTCTGTACAAAAAAAATTGCAAAGAAAAAGTGAAAAATAGTATCGCGTTAAAGAAACATATATAAATAAGCTTCAGCAATGTCTGATCTGGAGGAACCGCCGACTAAAGTGTCGAAATATGAGGTATTTTAATAATGTTTATTATTAATAGTTAATTGTGTCTGAATAGGTATTCAAGCGCATTTTATAAGGCTGATATCCCTGGTATATGTTTTACCTAGACGATGCAATTATGTTAACTTTGGCGGGCGAAGATATTACATTAAATAACACTCCAAACACAATCGCTCCAAAACAGTTATTACCCAATGATGTAAAAAGTATATGATCACTAAACAATCGAAAAAAGCGTTCCAAATGCAGTGATAGCACATATATGCATATTTCGAATGAGCGTACATTTACCTAAACAAAGAGCATACAACTGTATTCTCTTTGGCGGTATGTTCTTAATGGACCAGCATATCCCTGTATTTCTGTCAGTCCCTATTGACAGAAATACAGGGGTATGCTGGTCCATTTGTATTTTGCCCTACATAGGTTACTTAACTCCTTTTCCACTGTAAGCAGAGTTTCTGGTGAACGACCCATCTGGTGGTCGAGATGTCGAAAAATAGTTGTACTGCCTGGGGATCGAACCCGGAGCTTAGTGTAGTGGCCAACATCTTGACCATTACACCATATGAAGTGGTAAATTAAACATTGAGCTATGAATAAAAGTTGAAATGTAATAATTCTGTTGCAGATGTCACCAACGTATACCCAAATAGAACATTTAGACGATAGCGCTGAACTAAATCAGGAAATGGAGCAAGAGGAGTGGCTCAGTGAGGGCCTGTTGACCGATGATGACTACAATCCTGACAACTCTGCTGTGAGTATACTCTTAATAGTTCTTTTTCTAATCGAGTGGATATGGTTCAAATGTTAAGTAGGTATCCCCCCATTTTTGTAATTGACAATTTGTTTTTAATTATTTCAATGTCGTATTTAAATAACAATAATAAATATTCACCGACATGCACACAGCTCCATCTAGCCCCAAGTTAAGTGTGAAGACTGTATTAAGGGTACTAAAAATGGATAAACATACTTATAAACATTTCTTTTTTTTGTAAATACATACAATTATACATTGAAAACACTCATACCATTACAAACAAACATGTTCATGCACACAAATGTTTGTACTGCCCGGAGATCGAACCCAGAACCTGTGGTAGTGGTAGTCGACCTCGCAACCACAACACCAAATGGGTCATCAAAATATAAAGTGATATGTTATAAAACTGTATAAATGATACAACACAGTTGATAAGTGTTACGAGGGAACAGGGGATAATATAAAAGCCATACTTTCAGGTGGAACCTACAGCAGATACTGACACTATCCAGTCCCAAAGTCAAGAGAAAGAAGATCATAGGGATGATATAGACAAACTTCTGGAAGAGACCGTGGCGCAGGAGAAGATAGACGCTAACATAGAGCAGACACTGAACAGTATGGACAACTCGCAGACTGGTGGTGCGTCGGATGCTGAGCTGGTGAAGAAGGCAGATAGGAAGCAGGAGTCCGATGGGAACGATACTGATGATTTGTTGGTGAGTAACCTTGTTTTTGTAACATTCAAAGCCTTATTGGTATAATAATAAACAGACTCATGGTCCATACTCTTTTTAGTTTAAGATTATTTCGTAACTTAATTATTATAATACTATGTTAGTGCTCCGCGCATGGGGCAAAATAATTCGTTAAAGGGGGAATGGGATAACAGTCAGAATTAAAATAAATAAATATTTACATTAGGCTAAAAAGGGGGGTGAATAATAAAAAATAAATAAATGAAATGACAGGCAGTGGGCTTTCACAAGATTCATCTTCATTCATGGTTCTCATCGCTGGACTCTGGCACAGCCTTCGCCGCTGGATACTTCCTCATCAGCACATTCTTGACTACCTTCAGTTTTGTACTGGATGAACTCTGGAAACCGTCATATTTACAAAGAAATAAATATATATCACAGCGCCATCTAGCCCCAAGTTAAGCGTGAAGCCTGTATTATGGGTACTAAACAATGGATAAACATACTTAAATACTTCTTTATGTAAATAAATACATAGAAAACACCCAGACCATGACATACATGTTCATGCACATAAATGATTGTACTGCCCAGGGATCGAACCTGGAACCCTTGGTCTAGTAGCCAACGTCTCTACCATTACACCAAATGGTCATCAAAATGTATGAATCATAATCATTATCAACTCATTATATGACCCCGAGGGCCATGAGCCTACAGGTGAATAGGCCTTAGTGGTCCATGTGAACCTAGTGAGGATTGGCCGACTTCACGCACAACCTTTGAATCTCTTCGCAGGCGTGCGCATTTTCTTTCACCGTAAGAGCGTCGGATAAACGTACATCGAATTTCGTAAATTCAAAAAGACATTGGTACGTGGCGGGATTTGAACCCGCAATTTGATTTGATTTTTTCCCTTCGTTCGAACGAGAAAAATCTTTCCTTGACTTATAAAATTTTGTCTCTTTCCAGAGAATGCTTGAAGATGATGACAAGACGAAAAAGACAAAATATGTGAAGACATATTCGAAATCGAAGGTGGTAATGAAACAGGACAACGCTTCCTCGGATGATGATGATGATTATATTTTTAACGTGAGTGTAATTTAAATTATACCTATTATACGATTTATGTGATGAATATATAATATAAATAATATTTATTTAAAACAATACATTTTAACAATTTAGGTGTTGACTTCTGTTCGGACCTTAGTCGGGAGAAGAATGATGTAACTACAAATTTCTAGTCTAAAACTTTGTGTTCGAGGTAAATAAAATTACAATTTAAATATGAATGACGCGCGCGATGTCGTCGATGGTATCGGTCGAAGTGTCCTTTCGCGTCGCCAGCCCCCGCGCCCCCACTGCCGCACGAACGTCTCAGCCGACGCGCGCCGATGGTGCCCGAACAACTTCCTCTATTAAGTACCGTAGCACCTGTATCAATAGAAGCCACTCTTCATAATTTAATACAATTTTTAACTTATAGTAGTAATTCTGTATCCTCTACCGCATATATCATGGGGAGTGTTCTGACGAGTTATTTGGGCTTGTTCCTGCGGCTGAATTCCACTCACGCACTTCGAGGCAGAATTCCAGATTTCACCCACACCATCTGGATACTTGGAGATCTTTTACAGTTCGTTTTGATAGACATTTTCTGCCGCGTACGATTAATTTGTGGAATCAGTTGCCATCGGAAACGTTTCCGGAACGATATGACCTGGCATCTTTCAAAAAGAGAGCGTTTTCTTATATGAAGGGCCGGCAGCGCATCCCTGCGACCTCAGCTGTTGCACATGTCCATGGGCGGCGGTGACACTTTCCATCAGATGAACCGCATGCTCGTTTGCCTCCCTATGTTATATAAAAAAAAAATAATTATATAAGTACATCATGAATTGTGAAAATGTGTACACTAAATAATATGAAATTAAATATAGCCCAACATTATGGGTGTTTGTGTGTGTGGGTGTGTGTGTCGAGTGATAAGTATGTATTTTGCATGTAAGGTCACATACATAATATATTAAATATACTAACCAGACAACGATTTTACAAAAATACTTAACAATTAAAAAATATATAACAATAAAAAAATTATACAGTTGATATAAGTTAAATTATTAAAATAATCAATTATTAATAAATTTCATTAACTGATGGGATGGAAAAATCTTTGACGGAAAAAAATAGGTTTTTTTTTTCTCCATCCTCAGATTGCCTGGAAGAAATTGTATTGCAATTCCTTCCAGGCAACCTGAGTGTGGAGAAAAACAAAACATTTTTTTTGTCCGATTTTTCCATCCCATAGGCTAATGAAATTAATTAATAATTGATTCATGTATAATTTAATTTAAATCATACTGTTTAATTTTATTATTCTTAAGTATTCGTTATATAAATCTCACACATAAAGAAATTGTAATTTAATTTAGTGAAAAAAGTATTTAATTTTTTTTTTCTGTCAAGAATTTTTCTGTCCCATCGGCTATTGCAATTTATTGTACTTGATGTATCATCATTATCAGCTCATTAAACGTCCCCACCAAGGGGCACAAGCCTACCTGTATAGGGTGTTTAGGCCTTAGTCGTCCACGAGGGCCCAGGGTGGGTTGGACGACTTTACGCATAACCTCTGAATCTCTTTGTAGGCGTGCTCAGGTTTCCTCACGATGTTTTCCTTCACCATAAGAGCGTTGGATAACGTACATAAATTTTTCGAAAATTCGAAAACATATTGGTACGTGGCGGGATTTGAACCTCAGCCCTCCCGGTAGGAGGGCGACAGTCCACATCATTGAGCCACTGATATTTATTTATATTTATAACTAAATATGACGGTTTCCAGAGTTCATCCAGTACAAAACTGAAGGTAGTCAAGAATGTGCTGATGAGGAAGTATCCTGCAGCGAAGGCTGTGCCAGAGGAGTCCAGTGATGAGGTAAGAAAGTTGTGATAGCCCACTGCTGGGCTAGGTATAGTTCTAAGGGTCTCACTTAAAACTACATGATTTGTTAGATACTGTGGCTTAGCAAAAACTTAATGAGTTCCTTTAAAGTTAAATACGATAAAACGAATTTAGTTCCTATTTAAATAAATAAGTATAGATTTCAACTGATTTAAAAGATTATTTTTAGTTTGTTTGAAATAGGTACTTGGATAAAAAAGTGTACATTTTAACTGCAAATCGTTATCAAGTAGATTAATTGATTTATTTTTTACTTGGATAGATAAGTAGGTATTTAAACTGCAATTATTAATAAAAGTTGAAGTTTTTTAGTTGGTGTTCATATAACTTTTAATTAAATATATCTTTACAATATGTAAGCTGTGTTTTGAAAATATTGAGATTTGACGAGATTGGCAAAGTCCGGCCGCAATCCTCGGAAAAGTCGAAAAACCCGGTAATCTCAGGACAAATCCTGAGATATGGTAACCCTACTCATAACCGGCTAAGGGCCTCAAATAGGCTCCAAGTTGCTCAGCGTGCTGATAATACCGCTATGTTAGGTGGATCCGAAACGAGAATATCCATAGGAGAACTAGGGTGACCGACATAGCCCACAGGATAAGCAATTTGAAGTGGCAGTGGGCAGGGCAGGGCGTAGATCCGATGACCGACAATCCATCTGTGCGGCATTGATGGAGGATAATAACTGTCTATCAGTTGTTGGTCGCCTTTAATGCCACTCTGTCATGGTCAGGCGTATCACTTACCATCAGGTGGGCGTCCTGACCGTCCTGTACACTTGTAACATAAAAAATATGCATAGATATTGTGTTAATAATGCTTAATTCCTTCCCAGTCTTCGGACGAAGGTGACACAGTGAAGAAGATGTTCGACATGAAGTCTGGCGGTAAAGCGAAGGTGGTGGGGAAACCGGTGCTCAGGGTCGGAGGCGGTTCGGCGATCAGCTTCTAGCAGAGTGAGTAATATTAGGTCACTAGCGTAATGGCTGAGGATCGAATTGGTGACCGAAATATTTCAAGAGGAAAAGAAAAGAAATGTTTCCATAAACTCTATTAGGGAAACAGAGTGCGTGTGCGCGTTTTTGTGTTTGTTTGTACGTGCGCGTGAGCGTGTATGTTAGTACTTTCCTTTTTTACGTATAAATTACATTGTTATTTTTGTATTGTATTGGTTTTTGTGGTGAAATAAATGATTTTTCTTTCTTAGCGTGTGTGTGTATAAGCGCGCGTGTGAGTGTGTGTATGAATTCGTGTATTTTCGTTTGAGGATAAGGTCTCAATTAACTTATAAAAAATAATATGATTTCTTGGTGTGTATACCAGTTTTTAAACTGCAAATAAACAATGCAAACTCTATCTCCTACCAAGTTGGAATTTTCAGCCATTTTGTCAAAATTTTCCAGTGAAATATCGGTTAAATTATTTCAGCCCCAGACAAGAGACCGGTGTACCAGTCCAAGGTTGGCGCGAAGACTGACAAGTCCCTGGTGAAGGGTCCCAATGTGGTCAAACTGATAAACAGACCTCCGGGACAAGATAGGAAGGTCGTGAAACCCGAGGTTGGAAGTTTATTTTACTATTTTTACGTTTTGTAACACTTCAAATAATATAATCAAGGATTTTAATGGTATTTAATAATACATATATTTTAACCATAGATGTAAAAAAAAATCATATTCATATTCGACGACCCATTTAGTGTTGCGGTTGAGACGTCTGCTGCAACACCAAGGGTTCCGGGTTCGATCCCCGGGCAGTACAAACATTTATGTGCATGAATTATCGTTGTGAATTTTTACACTTTGTATTTTTGATAAGGCCTGATGGGGTTGCAACTTTATCTGATCGAGATGTTCAAGTGAGTGTTATTGTAGAACTGTGTTTGTTAAACTTTATAAAGTTTATTCGATGTGGGACAGTTCGCTTTCCTGTATTACCAGGCTATGTCCGAATATCCGAATTTTCGATTATCCGAATCGACCCCGGTCCCAATTAATTCGGATAATCGGCGTTCTACTGTATTCGTAATGGCACGCTCCGCCTCCCGGTCGGCCGGTACCGTCGCAAACGCTGCGTACGCAATTTTAAACTGTAATATCTTTGAAAATATTCGTTTAAATCATATGCTGTAAGGGCCATATACACCTATATTAAATCAATTTATTTAAGGTATTTAATTGGATAAGGATTAATGCTGTATTGGTTAAAATCGCTTCAAACATTTGCCAATATTTATTATAGAAACTAAATAACAATTAAAAATTATTGTGAAATATCCATAAGAGCGAGCTATGCTCGGGGTCTCTCTTAGGGATAAGATCAGAAATGATTTAATCCGTAAGAGAACTAAAGTTACCGACATAGCCCGCCGGATCAGCAAGTTGAAGTGGCAGTGGGCTGGTCACGTATGTCGCGGGACCTCGGGCCGTTGGGAGCAGACGAGTTCTGGAGTGGAGACCGCGTCTCGGCAAGCGTAGCGTAGGACCCTCCGGCCCGATGGACCGACGACTTGCGAAAGGTCGCTAGTGAGGCTGGATGAGGAAAGCGGAGGACGGGATATCTGGCGCGAAATGGGGGAGACCTATGTCCACAGTGGACTGCGATAGGTTGAATAGGATCCATAAGAGATAGACATATACCATCGCGGAGTTTTCTGTAGAGTTGTAGACCTTTTCAATGTATACAATACTGAGTACATTATTTGATAAATCTTGTAAAGTTTGCAATGTAGAAGCGGAAAATTGAATTATTTACGACATCACATAAGAAACCTCAAAATAACAGTATTTCTCCACTATTTAATGGATGTTATTATACATATAAACCTTCCTCTTGAATCACTCCGTCTATTAAAAAAAACCGCATCAAAATCCGTTGCGTAGTTTTTACGATTTAAGCGCACATAGGGACATGGGGACAAAAAAGCGACTTTGTTTTATACTATAAAACAAAGTCGCTTTATGATAAGAAGAGCGGTCTCATCCTATTACAAGGTTTTAAAAGCTTAACAGAATGAGATCAATATATAAATATAATATATAATAAATATATATATATATATATATATATATTATTATATATATGTATACATATATAATATAAGGTATTTATAAGATATATAAATACCTTAAATTGTAAATGTTACTTTTGTTATAAATAAAAAAAATGATTTTTTTTTAATTTCTTCGTGATTGTGCATCTAGTTCGTTTATTGTTGATCAAATATCAAATCCATTTATTTCAAATGAGGCTTACAAAAAGCATTTATGAATGTCAAAAATTATACAAAAATATCTCTATCTCTCTCTCCATTCAACCTATCGCAGTCCACAAAAAAAAAACAATGAAAAATACTAAACAAAAAATATGAATTTTGATGCTTTGAAAAAAAGCGCTTCAGTGGTTTGGCCTGTTGAGAAAGAAGCACCCAAGAAAACTCAACAGTGCAGCCTTTTTTAAAAACAATTACTTAATCTATACTAATATTATAAAGCTGAAGAGTTTGTTTGTTTGTTTGAACGCGCTAATCTCAGGAACTACTGGACCGATTTGAAAAATTCTTTCAGTGTTAGATAGCTCATTTATCGAGGAAGGCTATAGGCTATATATCATCACGCTACAAGCAATAGAAGCGGAGCAGCAATGAAGAATGTTACAAAGTCCGAGGGGAAATTTTCTTACTTGGAGATTCCGCTGCGTACGCTGCGTAAACGGTTAAAGTTTCGCAAAAGTCATGTATGAGAGTATTGTTACCCTTTTAAAGTTCTACAAAAAAGTCCGCGACAGCATATGTCTATATTTTAAGGTTAGCTCACTATAACATATTTTTTGCTTAAAAATGTTTCTAAAATAATGCATCATTTTGCGAAGCTATTTTCATAAATATGATATCAATCCTTATCCAAATAAATACTTTATTTATCACAAGTATTTTATTTTAAACAGAATTGCCCTTTACATCATTCAATTTAAATGAATATCTTATGAGATATCGCAGTTTTACTCACCTATATAAACGAAGTAGCGGGTTAAAGAGAGCGTTAGGCCAAAGTAACTATTCCACGCGGACGAAGTCGCACGCAAAAGCTAGTGTAACAATATATCATGAACACTGAAATAGCTGAACAGTTTAAGACCACGGATTTTTATCATATAAATATTCATCAATAGTGTTGTACCCTTTTTTAGAGATGTGTTGTTTGATTCTAACTTTAAACATATGAATAATCTAAGGGAAACATATGAATGTTTGCAGCGAAGGAAGTCCCAGGAAAGTGATGAGATCATCAACGAAGAGGAGTTTTTGGAGGAGGACGATTTCGACCTAGATGAGGTTAGTGAATTAAGCTGATATACAGATCAATTTTATAATAATTTTTATAGTCACATCTATAAATCTATTTTAATATATAATATTGTTACGAGCTGGGGGTTCCGGATAAATTATTGCCAAACACGAAGAATAACACGGTAACACACTTTATTAATTAACCAATATTAATCACACACAACACTAATTACACTCACACTCGTACTAATTAATCAATTAACGCACGCACTAAAATCCGTAATTAACACTGCACACTATAACACAACACTTTCCGCACACACACGTAAAAATCACTCGTTAACTCTTGACACTGTTATATCACACTCGACGATCCCTTAGATATCGCTGTATCACTCGCTTCTTCCTAGTAGTCGCAGGTATTTCGCTCTTCGTTCGCTCTTGAGTAGAACACAAGACTCCGGCGCACCCGTCGGCCCGCCTTATATACCTGTCCGGCCGCTGAGCTCGAAGCGTCGACGGCATTCTACATAGTTCGCGAATTATCTAGAACATACTACACTCTTTGCTATTTGACAATTCGCATGTCATACTCTATGGACTGTCTGTGGACTGACGTCACATATTAGCCGCCATATTTAATGACATTTTAATTATGTCAATTCGTAACAATAATATTAATAATTGTAATAATTAGCCATCTTCAAGCGCATGTGCGCCGTACTGTTTAGGAGTCGAAGTGGTCGCCATGACCGAAAACGGTCGGATCATTTGTAATAAATAAATAAAATAATATTTTTTTCTCCTTAAAAATACTTTTTCCTCATAAGGTTATTTTTACCCTATGGTATTTTCCCCATCCCCCTCGAGATGCAAAAAAAAGAAATGAAATAATTTGTTTGGAACATATTGTGCTACTCATGTGGGCGAAAGTCGCTAAATGCTTGGCTTGTGGCCCTATGCCCTACATTTGTTATAGGCTAATGTTGATACCCTATAGTGGGATTTAACAGGCTGTTTCTCCTATAGGATTTCGCGGACGAGTCAGACTCCGAGCTGGACAAACGGGCGACGCAACAGAGGATAATGAAGCCGGAGCAGATGGACGAGGATATGCTGTCCGACACGAACACCGACGAGGCGAGCTTGTTTGATGTGAGTCTTATTGTATTTACTAGCGACCCGCCCATGCTTCGCACGGGTGCAATGGTGATATTCGTTATAGGCACGCTCCCGCCTCCCCGGTCTGACGGTACCGCCGCAAACGCTACGTACCGCAATTTTTAATGTCTTCGAAAATAGTCATTTAAATCATATGCTGTAAAGGGCCATATAGATCAAATCAACAAGACTAAGGTAATCTTTGATCGAAAACCTTTGATGAGGTTGGGTGCGTTACGTGACTACGGAAAACGTATGGATTTTTTTAAAATTCCCAAATGTCCGGCCTCATTAAACCGAAAATTGATAGTGAAGCTACATTTATGTCTATATACGAGTAATTTGAATTCAATTTATCGATTGATAACTAACACGTGACACATCGCTATAGGTCTCGCCAAACTTTTTCCTCCGCTCCGAACTTCGCACAAGACGATGCGCAGTTCACAAAATTCATTCATTTGTACTTGACTTTACGTGCGCAGTAACCACTTGCGACTATATTCAGAGCGGCCATAAAGTTTGGCGAGATCTGTACATAACTCTGAGCGTCGGTGGCTGTATGGTGTGGACTGTCGCCTTCCTACCGGGAGGGCTGAGGTTTAAATCCCGACACGTACCAATGTGTTTTTCGAATTTCGAAATATATGTACGTTATCGATGCTCTTACGGTGAAGGAAAACACGTGAGGAAACCTTCATGCACGCCTGCGAAGAGATGATTAGGTTGTGTGAAGTCGTCCAATCCGCACTGGGCCCGCGTGGACGACTAAGGCCTAATCACCCTATACGGGTAGGCTCGTGCCCCTCGGTGGGGACGTTTAATGAGCTGATGATGATGTACATAACTATGTTCATAATGAAAATTCATTTTATTATTTTCAAAGGAGTTGTCATCGGATTCGGACGATTTGGACGAGTGGTTCACCCTGGACATACGGACGGAACGCGCCGGGGAGTATTTACCCTTGTTGGGTAAGAATTTGAGCTTCGTATTTCTCTAGTTTAATGGATGTACAATATGAAGACTTGTGATGTAATGGTCGAGACGTCGGCTGCTACACCAAGGGTTCCGGGTTCGATCCCCGGTCAGTACCAACATTTGTGCGCATGATCAGTTGATTGTTTTTTATGTATAATATGAATGTATTTACAAAAAAAAATGCGTAAAGTATGTTTATCAGTTGTTTAGTAGAGATAATACAGGCTTCACGCGTAACTTGCGGCTAGATGGCGCTTTGTGAATGTCAGTAGATTTTGCATTTTGTGTGTAGCTTAAAACACTCCAGCGCTTTAACTATCTTTACTTAAAAATCACGTCTTCCCGTTTTGCCGTGAAAGACGGACAAACACACTTTCACATTAATAATATTCGTATGGATTATCGTCAAAATATTAAAGTCAGAAAACTCGACCCCATTTCCAAATTACCTCAACTTTGAATGTTAAGGTCCACTGAACGGGGATCGGAACCCGGTTTCATCTTGCCCATTACTCTAAAGGGTTCATATGTCATCAACAGGTCCGAAAGCCTTCGAATTACTCACCGATGAGAAACGAAGAGTCCGCGACCGAGTGTCGGCGCTTCAACAGAGTCTTCGATCCCTCAGTGCGGGCGGCAGGCAGCGGTCGGCGAAACTCAGACGCGCGGCCGCCACACTGGCCAACCTCGACGACACGCTGCGCGCCACGTGAATCCCGGGATTGCGGGATTGGATCCCGGAGTCGCGGGATTGAATCCCGGGATCGCGGGATTGAATCCCGGGACTGCGGGATTCTGTCACGATGTCGCGGCATAGCAATATTTGGTCCCGGATCCCGGAACTCCTGGATTCGATCCTGCAAACCTGGAATGGGGTACTGTGGTTGCGGTATTGAATACTGTGATCGCGTGATTTAATCCCGGGATTGACGGTTTCAATCCCGTAGTCGCGGTATTGAATCCCAGATCTATGGATTTGTTCCCGGTGTTTCGAGACTGTACCACGATTATTCGGAATTTGATTTTAAAATTATGAAATTTTGTTACAAAATCAAAATATTCCTTTTTTAAGGCTTGTAAATGTTTTTAAGACTATCAAAGTATATCGTATCCCGGTATTGCGAAAAATCCCTGTTCCCAGAGTTGTGATCCCGTGATGATGAATCCCGTCATTTTATTGCATGGGGCTTGCGTTGTTAATTCAACCGAATTAGAGCGTACAAATAATTATTGTGTAATTTTAAGAGCAATGTATATAATTTTATTTGTATACAAGCATGGACATATAAAAAAATACGGACAGATTGTCATTGATACATAAAGTGTCTCCGAAATGACAGCTGTCTTTTTCGTTTTGATCAATAATTTTCTAATTTAATTCTCGGAAATTTGTTGTCTCGGGTGACGGGCGCAGTGCGGCGTTGACGGAGAATAATAACTGTCTATCAGTTGTTGGTCGCCTTCCCGTACACTTTTTACATAATAAATAATAATTTTAATATTTTAAACAACCAATATATAATTGTTCATTTACCTAGAAAAAGTAATAAGATTTATTCCTTTTCATCACTTCGGTTTTCGCACTATTTCACTGGTGCAAAAATCCGAAATGAACACTCTTTTCAGTTTTTTTTCTCGGCTCTGTTGACAGATGCTAGCCGCATGTCTTAATGCTTGCAATGCTAAAGCTGGCCGAAATTCGACTCACTTTTGTTGGCTCCGTCTGTATTTTATTATACGTCCATGTGTATAAGTAAGTTTATCAACAAAAAGAGAGAAATAGAAAGAGATAGAGACGATTTATATTAAGTCTAATAGCACTTTAGAATATTGAAAACCTCTTGCGTAATTTATATGCATGCACATATGATTCAGCGCCAACGGCGGATCCAGGGGGAGGGTCATGGGGTCATGACCCCCCCTGAGCTATTTTTAAGTACTATGGTAACGTACATTACCAAAATACCTTATAAGTTCATAACTTGACGACTACTGTGACCCCCTCCTGGCGCCTAACCTAGATCCGCCTTTGTTCAGCGCCCTCTGCATTTGCTGACATAAAATGTGAACATTTATTATGTATCTAATTAAGTACCAGCTATTATATGAACAGCTCAAAAGATATTACTAATGAATTAGGAGTCCATAAACTACCAAGAAGCTGTCTAGGATACACCACGGGCCGGTGAGGTTGGCTTAAACCCTTGAGGAGTGTACTAGGAGTCCATAAACTACCAAGAGGAAAAGGCCTAAAAATAAGGAATTATATTTATCAACAATGTAATTTTTGTATTTCATATTGTAGGTACACCTTAATATTTTTGTTTCCTCTGATTTGTACTTTGATTTCATGCTATAAATAAGATGGATTCTATAATAAATTATGTCATAAGTGAATTGTAAATAATTCGTTGTTAATTATATGATGAGAAACATTTTGTATTTTATTTATTACTAGCGACCCGCCCATGCTTCGCACGGGTGCAATGGTGATATTCGTAATAGGCACGCTCCCGCCTGCCCGGTCGGCCGGTACCGCCGCAAACGCTACGTACCGCTATTTTTAAATCTGCAATATCTTTGAAAATATTATGCTGCAAAGGATCATATAGATATTTATTAAATCTACAATTTATTAACTGGATAAGGATTAATGCTGTATTGCTTTAAATTCGATTTGAAAATTAGCCATTATTTGTCGTAAAAAGGAAATGACAACAATATGTTATTGTGGGATATCCATATGATCAATATATACCATCGCGGAGTTTTCTGTAGACCTTTTTATTGTTTACAATACTCAGTAAATTATTTTGATAAATCTTTTAAAGATTCCGCCTGCGCTTGCAATGTAAACGGAAAAAATAACTTATTTACGACATCACATTAGAAACCTCAAAAATGCCAGTGTTTTCCACTATTTAATGGATGTTATTATACATTATAAACCTTTTTCTTGAATCACTCCATTTATTGAAAAAAAAAACGCATCAAAATCCGTTGTGTAATTTTAAAGATTTAATCGCACATAGGGACATGGGGATACATGGGACTTTGTTTTATTCTATAGGTATAGTAATACCAGCTCACAAACATCAATAAATTATTGTATGCTTTACCGTACCGGTTTGTCACAGTATCTCGCTTAAGCGATATGCGTTATTTGAAAAACAGTCTAAAGCATTTTTACCTTCCAACTATGTTATATAAAATTTAATCAAATTGTTTATAAAAGTCTGACTCGTGAGGGAGTTGAACCCCCGTCCTCCGACTGTAAGTTTGGTTGAGACATGTCGGTGCTCTCACCAGCTGAGCTAACGAGCCTTGTAAAGAATAGAACAAAAAAGGTTTCTATAATCTTCGTTAATTAGGTATCAATCACTATCATGTAATGATAAGACGAGTAGATATCGACGATTAAATGTAGGTACTTATTATAGATTGTATGTCGTATTTCTAGCTATATGCGATATGCAAGTGATAAGCGCGACTATTTCAGAATAATGGATAAGGAAAAAAAATAATTAATTTTTTGAGTTAATTGGGTTCTTATTTAGGGGTATAAATAATATCGCATAGCGGTGCAATGTCAAAATTCACAATATATTTACAGCATGGAACACGACCAATTTGTCAAATTGACATAAACTATGTGTTTACGAAGAATGTTACAGTGTTAAATTTTATGAATAAAAAAAATATAATATAAAGTATTTTACTGCTACAAACATTATAAGTAAGCGACTTTAGTTTTCATTTTAAATAAATTAAGCTGTATAGATATCAGAAGCTAAAAATTTTACCCCATTCAAAGGGAATTGAAAGCTCGAAAGAACGGCAACACAGAGCTTATAACTCAGCTTTCAGACACTAGCGCAATATTCAGTCGATATTTTCACCAAAGCCCTGTAACGTGTTTTTGTAAAGTAAGCAATCCGAGTAGGCTTAATATAAGAAGTATTTTTTTAAAACCATATTAGTTTTACTAATGTCTGGTTTTCAAATACTTAAATAGTAAATGAGCAAAATAATATGTGAGAAAGTTGAACCAATATGTGTGGTGTATTGATTTGATAAACTTTACGACTAGCTATATTTTGGATAAAACAAGTAAGTAAGTGAAGGTCGATTCAATAGAAGATATTATGATAATGCCTAAATGAATGCTTCGAAATTAAACGCATTGCTTTTATTATTATCATGTTATTCTTTAGTTTTACTTAATATTAGAGTATTAATATTTTGAGTTACGAGTTTCACTATAGCAAATTTAAAATGGGCACGTAATTTTGTTTCTACTTTAAAATAGTTCTTATTAAGTCTTCATTACTTAGACTTAGGTATATATGAAACAGGCGGCAACTCCCGGCTTCGCGTGAATTTTTGAAGATTTAATAAGAATCCAAAATTAATGAAAAAATATACATTTAAAATCCTTTACTGAGCCCTTGTCTTCCGGGGTTGAGTACCTATCTACCTAGTTTGTAAAAGTTTTCGAAAATTCGAAAACATTGGTGCGTGGCGGTATTTGAACCTGCGCCCTCCCGATCGAGAGGCAACAGTCCACACCATTGAGCCACCGACGCAACATTGCATCTACCTGGAAAAGTAGCATGACCTCCCAACCTCCCAAAAAATGTTTTTGGCCCATGCGCAAAACACCCTGTATATACAACTTCGACAGTAAAAGGTTCAAAGCATGGAGATAATATTTTTTGTTCACCTATCCAACGAGCGACTAATATAGTCCGATATTCACGAATGTGAGTCGACCACAATGAAAGAACGTAGCTTCGATTGTGGTCGACTCACTTTTGTGAATGATTTGAGTTTGTCAACCTTCGTAAACTCAATTCTACTCATCAAATACTTTCCTGTTATTTTTTTTCATGTATCGAGTTATAATAACAATGTCTGGAATTAACATCGGCAGTAAGGTCATAATTTTGCATGCGAAAAAGAACAGGCGTTTTCAGTGGTGTCGACCTTAAGTTCTATGGTTTCTCAGACTAAATTCAAAAAATTGTTCATGTATTTGATCCATAGCACTTTCATTCGGCCTGTTCTTCAACTATTATATTATTATTATTACCCGTTTTCCCATTGAGCCTTTACCTTAAGACCAACAACAGTAAACGAACTATATGCACAATCAGGAAGAAACGTCAATCAAAAAATTTTGGAGCCCCAGAACACATACGTACCTATACTTATTGTTATATTTAGAACGTAAAATTATTCCTTTAAATTTTGACCTCATCGCGTCCTAGAAAGAGTACAAATCAAAAGCACGAGCACACTACTATATCACTATGACATGTAGCGAGCGACGCGATTATGTATGAAACCTCTGCCTAACTGACTGGGCAGCCTTTTGTCGCGGACACGTTTTGAGTAAGATTCTGCATCTGGTTAGTGTATTGTGTATGTAAGGCTCCGCTAGTATACTAACACTTGTTAGTACCAGGACACCATAACTAACCTGGAGGCGCGACCGAATCCGACACTTGCCCAGTGAGATTGTGCATAGTTAGTTTATTTATCTAAGACATAATCTTTCACTCGTATAATCTATCATGAAATGTAAACCGAATCATTTATAGTTTACGCAAAACCGACGCAGAAGATACTCGTAAACACGAACCAAAATAGAAACCAATCGCGGTGTAAAGGTAAATATTTACGATTGTTTCAATCGCAGCTTGTCAGCTTTAGGGTTGCCATCTTGAAATTTAAACTCCGATACGACTTGGGCCACAATTCCGCTAAATTTGAAATCTTTATTCTCAATACCACACATTTTGCACTCATTCGTTAATTATTGATGTAGATTGTAGATAATTCATTCTACTATACAATGATAATTTTGATCCATTAACACCAAATATGCACGGGAATGCCTATATACATTTGGATAAGTGTCGTAATGTCAAATATATTAGTGAAATCGAGACCATGGCGTCCACAAAAATATAGCCTAGATTAAAAATAAAAACAGTGGTATTTCACGGGGCGATATCTGGCATACTTTCCTAGACGACTCACAAAAAAAATTAAAATGTGGCGGGTAAAATATATACATATTATACATAGAAACATCCAGACAAATACAAACAGACATGATCATGCACACAGATGTTTGTACTGCCCTGAGATCGAAACCGAAACCGTTGGTGTAGTCACCGACATCTCAACTATTACACTAAATGGGTCTTAAAAAATTGAGAATCTGATAAATCTAATTAAAATAATTTTAGTTTACATCCATAATTTATAATTATTTCATAGGTTGTTTATATTTAGTCATCTATGATGCTATCCAGCGTTGAACTTTGATAGATTAACGGATGTAGATTATAAATAATCAATATACAACTTGCAGTATCTAGTTAACATATTATTTTCAATTTACAAACTGCACGTAAGAAAAGTTGTTCTCATCAACTTATCACATCATAGCCCGTATACATCATATTAAGGCCAGCATTCTAGAACGAGACTCAAGCATTTGTCTTTACTTAAATAGAGTTAGAAAGGGATGCCGCTATTTATCGTATATAGCGCTATCCCTTTCTGACTCAATTTAACTGATAATTAAAGGAAAAATTTAGAATATTTTTTCAGTTTTTCACACAAAGATACAAATAGATATACAGAATTACACAATTCATAGAATATTGTGTGTATCATGGTGCCATTAAATCAGTAGCCCTGAACTCCACAGACACACACACACACGCACGCTCACGCTCACACACCCACACACGTCTCTACGTCTGTTTTATTATGTTACTTGATATAAAGTAAGGGTAAATACTTTTAAGCTAAAGCTAAGAAAGAGCGGAGTTCAGACACAGGCACCATTTGCTTAAATGGTGGCTCCAATCCACATTGCCATTAGATTTAAGTATTTAACTGAAATAAACAATTTATTATTTATTTATTTATCCTAAACTAGTAACGGTTACAGTTTGAAAAATACATTACTAAGGAGTAATGTATTTTTCAAAAACGCCTTTATCACAGTGATTGCTTTTGTATTTTTTCAGATAAACCTACTATGGAACCAACTTCGTCAGCCGTTGGCTACGTAGCTCTTGCAGCGCTATTCTTGTCTTGGATATCAGTAGGTAGGTATATTTAAGCTGGTTTTGGTGATTTATTTGAACACTTGCTTTCGTTAAGAAGGAATTTGGGCTAAATAATAACAGATGAGATCTCTCTTCTGTCTTTGACCTATCGCAGTCCACTGCTGGACATAGGTCTCCCCCATTTTGCGTCAGATATACCGGTCCTCCGCTTTCCTCATCCAACCTCCACCAGCGGCCTTTCGCAAGTTGTCGGTCCATCAGCTCGGACGTCCCACGCTACGCTTGCCAGACGCGGCCTCCACTCCAGAACTCGACTGAGATCGTTACCCTGACATATTTATAAACTTTTTTAATCAGTGCTCAGAGATCTTGGAGTTATTTTCTCGACCACTCCTCGTTGGCAATGATTTTTTTGTCACTGTATGTACAGGGTGGTCAGGACGCTCACCTGATAGTAAGTATCCTGTCCATGACAGAGCGGCATTGAAGGAGACCAACAATGAATAAGCTACCATGGGCAAATTAATAGGTTGTAGTTATTATATAGCCCCTCCTCGACGTTACACATCCTTTAGACTTTATCCTTAAACATATTAAAAAGCAGTTACCGAGCTTTCATAAATAGTACACTGTTATTCCCAGCTTGTGGTGAAGGAAACCATCGTGAGGAAACCTGCGCACGCCTGCGAAGAGATTCAAAGTTGCGTGAAATCGGCCAATCCGCATTGGGCCCGTGTGGACGACTAAGGTCTTAACATCCGCCACGGGTAGGCTCGTGTCCTTCAGTGGGGACGTCTAGTGAGCTAATGATGATGATTCCCAGCTTTCGATAGATCCTTTAGACTATATTGTAAACAGCTTCCAGGGTAACAATCTCGAGAGAGACATTTTACAGCCGACGTTGCTAGCTGATACCAAGTTACCAGGGTCACATAAACAGCGTGGAATTGTTTCAGCGCAAGCCATCGACTGCTTCAAGTGCGTCTCCATGGACGGCCGCTTCCCGGCGTGTGACGACCCGTTTCACAACAACCACTCGCTAGCAATGCTAGAGTCGCCATGCATGGGCGGCAGGAAAGGAAGAGACGGACTCTTCCCCGCTACATCTTGCATCAAGATTGCCGGGGTGTTCGGTAAGTAAATAAGGTGGTAGATTTGGTACAGAGTGCAGTTGCAGTTCAAATCGTCCTGTGAATTAGAAGTTTTGCACTTTTATGTTTCGGGATACACTGCAGTTAGTGTATGAGCTGATGGTAAGTGATACGTTTGACCATGACAGAGCATCGATTGAGACCAACAATTGATACACAGTTATTATTATCCATCAATGCCGCACTGCGCCCTACACCCAAGAACAGATATTAGGTCTCTTATCCCGGTAACTTCACTAGCTACAGTGCCCTCATCCCGAAACACAAAAATTCATAGCACTCTTATTTCACGGGACGATATCTGGCGGTGCTATCTGCTTAGATGACTCAGCACCGAGTCTACCACCTAGTAAAACTTTCTTTCTTTCTTAAAACATACGGCTATAGGAAATGGCTAAGGACTGATGATGATATAATGACTAATGATATTCTCCTCCAGGACGACACGGGTGAGACGATTACGTGAGAGGCTGCGGCCTGACTCGGGAACAGCAACCACTGACACGGAGATAATCAGGATGTCCCACTGCGGCAGGTTTTACTACAATGACAGGTAAGTGCAGAGGCAGTTTTACCAGGTCTTGCGAGGCTGTTTGTCCATCGCGATGAATATGCGATTAGAAAAGTACATCGGTTTCTTAGTAACTCATCATCATCAGCTCATTAAACGTCCCACCGAGGGGCACGAGCCTATCCGTATTGGGTGTTTAGGCCTTAGTCTTCCACGCGGAACCCAGTGCGGATTGGACGACTTCACGCACAACCTTTAAATCTCTTTGCAGGCGTTCGCAGGTTTCCTCACGATGTTTTCCTTTACCGTAAGCGTCGGATAACGTACATATAAAATTCTATATAGGCCGACTACGATGATTTTAAGAAACCTTAGCTTCAATTACAGATACGTCCACGGCTGCCTACAAAGCTGCAACGATGCGGACGCCTGCAATAGTGGAATGATGCTTTCCCCCCTACCAATTCTGGCTGCCGTCCCCCTTTTAGCACTTTACGAAAAAGCTAACACTACACGTATTTGTATAAGCTTAGATAAACCAATGATGTAAAAAGTATAGATTCGTGATATGTTCACAAAACAATTGAAAAAAGTGTTCCGAATGCAGAAACATGCACATATTTCGAATGAGCGTACATTTACGTAAACAAAGAGCCTACAACTGTATTCTCTTGGCGGTTCGTTTTTGAGGCACGGGTGTGGCGTATCTACCTTTATATATACAGAATATCATTGAGATAACAATAAAATGTCAATTACAACAACTCACTCAAAAGTGTCACGGCAAAATCAGTCATCGCGTCACAGTCGGGCAGAATAGGCATGATGACTGGGTCCTGGAATCGTTAGAACTATTTCTATATTATACAAATGTGGTTAAAAATAACGATGTGCTTACTCTCAGCTCGAAAACTCATGTTTTATGAACTTTATTTGTCTTCAAAGATAGGTGGGCAAGTCCATTTTAAAGTACAAAAATTTGTAAACAGAAGGATAACACACCTAATTTAAAGGAACTTTTGCTATTAAACCATCTGAAATAAAGCAACAAATTTAATATGGTTGTAGTACAAAATTCACAAACTATGCATACTTAATTACTGAGGCGTGACGTCATAGCATTTGTATGAAGCGTTTTTGGGAAAGTCCACTAATGTTTTTTAGAATTGAAAAATCTCTGTGAGTTTTAATGTCAACGGAGTAATTTTTTTTACCAATGTTTCTATAATAATGCGGTCCATGGATATAATAGCAGAAAAAAAAATTGTCATCATCCCTATTGTCATTCATAATCACGTCGCTCGCTACATGTCATAATGACATAGTAGTGTGGTCTTGCTTTTGACTTTGTACCCTTTCAATAACGCGTTAAGGTCAACATTTAAATGAATAATTTTATGTTATAAAATTAAAAATTAGTTATGTGTAGTGCGGCTCGGACATTTTTTAGTTGACGTTTCTTTGTGATTGTGCACCTAGTAAGTTTATTGTAAGGTAATAAGTGATAAAGTGGGAGTCAATGGACGTTTAAGTTAACAAAATGGCGACGAATTAACGCGCGAAAATGCACAATTATATGTCACTATGTTGTAATTATAAATGTTAGTTATTTTTAAGTCGGAATTGAATGAATGCGATAAAATATTTATTGTTATAAGTTATTCGACGGCGTATTTCAATTTGTATAACCTATAAATAAATATTGGAAACATGATCTATGGAAAATATGTGGGAGAGGGAGAAAAATATCAAGCAATCTCTTTTAGGTTTTTAATGATCTATGTCAATATGGTGTGGAAATGAGATACATGATAGCTATTATTACGTACGTACGTACTAGGTAGGCAGGTTCGAAAGTGGGTAACAGCTTTGCTGGTAAAAAACTGAAGAAATTTATTTCATATCGATTATTTTTACAAACTTACTGGTAATGTAAAAGCATGATCGTTTAGTCATTCAGTAAGATTATTAAAAAAAATATCCGCCATTTTTAATTTTGTCAGATGTTTTAAATGACAGCTTATATTATAATAATACATAATTGAGCGGTTAAGCTGTAAAACAATGTACTTTCTGAAAACATAGATAAAAAAGGTAGGTATAACTTCGGTTTTTATCTGAAGATTCAAATACCGGATTCTTGAATAAGCAGCGTCTACTGCACTTGTATAAATGTCAATAAAGATTGAAGTATTTTAATTTTTTTATAAGGCTTCAGTAATTGAATAATAACTTAATATCATATTTGGAGAGACAATGATTTTTGACAATTTACAATATTTAACTATAACTATAAGTTCAACACGCTTCTCTTAAGTAGAATAGTTGGCACCCGTCAATATTCTATTTAAATCACCTCAATAAACTTCATAAAAACCATTACTTATCAATATCTATATAATATCTTTGAATCTCTTCGCAGGCGTGCGCAGGTTTCCTCACGATATTTTATTTCACCGTAAGAGCGTCGGATAAACGTACATACACAGACATCCGAATATACAATTAGACTGGACGAGCCGTCAAGTTTATAGGCAGTCCCAGTGTCGCAATTTCTTTTCGGTTCTTACCTTTGAAAAGTTATTATATTTCTTGGTAAATTTACTGATTCATTGCGATGATGGCATGTTACAATTGCACAGGATGGCATTTTGGCAAAAAACGGTTATTTCTTCTAATATTCGTGCGTCTTGACTCGTCTCACAGAGCGTAAACTGGCAGCCAGTGTATGCTCGTTGAGCTTACATTTGTCGCACTTAAAAACGCGGCTTGCCCCATCTCCTGTATTGGGAAATCTGTGCGTACATATCATTTTGAAAATTCGAAAATACATTGGTACGTGGCGTGTTTTGAATTTGCACTCTCCAAGTCGGAATGCAACAGTCCTCACCAATGAGCTACCGACGCTCTGTAGGCATAGGCTTCCGAGGCAGTGAGGAACATGAAATATTAATTTTGTTCATTTATCGGATATTCGAGCACTCCGATGTTTAACTTACGCATCAAATGCTCTTTCCATTATTTAAGACACTGACCTTTAAAAAGATTTTTCCTTGAATAAACAGTGACATTTAATTTTGAAAAACACTTCCTTTTTTATATATCATGCGTATAAAATACCATATCTGTATCATCCCATCACTAAAAATATATTATGTAAAACTGCACTATATTCACTGCTATGTTTCTTCAAGCGCTTCACGTAGTCGTCAGTTTTATATAAATATAAAACATGAATATATTGTATAATTATGAGAAATATACATTGATTTAATTATTTTGTCTTTTATTTATTCAGATTAAGCAAGAATATTGAGTAAGTCCCTCCTGTATCCGGTGGCTTAGGTGCGTCATATGTCGTACCTAAATATCATTTCGGAAATATATTATGTCGGTTTATTAAACACTTAAATGCATATTTATGTTTTTATCATAAACAATATTAAAAAAAAATATCTTTTGGTCCCAAAGTCAATCGGGGACGTTGACTTAATTTAATTAAAATCTGAAACTCTAATTTATTAAAATAATTACTGATTAATATAATTACAACCTGGCCGTCTTAAAGGCAAAAGTTTCTAGGCAGGCATGATCCATCCTCGGCCGCATCATGACTTGCCATCAGGTGAGATGGCGGTCAAATGTCTGCCTATAGAAGATAAAAAAAAACTCGAAAGCATGTTATTATTATCTTCCCATTGAATCCTTTAGATACATAAAGCATATTGAAAGTAGGAAAAAACCACATGCATACGCACCTATTTAAATAACAAACTAGGTAATTGGGAATATGAATAATACAGATAAAATATTAATACTATTTATTACAATTATTTATATAAACAAAACGTCTATAGATGAATTTATTGATTCAAAGTTGTTCTAGAATGAAAGCGATATGTATTTCAAATCAAATAGGTAAGGTCATTTTTACGAAAAATCTCAAACTGTTAAAAAGAAAATAAATGGTTGGACCAAAGTTTGGATAAAAAATTAACTAAATAGATGCACAATCACGAAGAAATATCTATTGATATATTTATGACATAAAATTATTCATTAAAATTTTGACCTTATCACGTCATTAAAAGGATACAAAATCAAAAGCACGAGCATACTACTATGACATGTAGTGAGCGACGTGATTATGAATGACAATTCTGCCCAAAAGACGCGATTGGCAGAATTTTGCCGCGGACACTTTTTGAGGTGCCAAACAGAGTATAAAAACGTTACGTCACAGAGCGTCTTCATTACCACAGATAATAAGTATACGCAAATATAATTTTGACGTAGAACAGTTGATCTGTCAGTCCACATCTCTTTTGGCAGGCAGTTCGTCATCAGGTGCTGACGCTTCAGTCGACGTTGCTTCAGCCAAGTCCAGGTTGAAGTCATCACGAAATCCCTCTGTCGGAAAAAACGTTTCCTCAAGAATATTTGGAACACTTTGCCATTGCATCAGTCAGAAAAGTTGGACGATATCTGGCACTGCAGTTAATGACGTGCACTCCATATATGCAAATAAGCAATGCATACCCCATGCGTTCCACACAACCCGTAAAATCGCCAACATTAAAAGGATGTTATGGATGTGTTATGCACTTTTGTGTTTCGGGATGAGGGCACTGTAGCTAGTGAAATTACTGGGTATAAGAGACCTAACATCTGTTGTCTCGGGTGTCGGGCGCAGTGCGGCATTGATGGAGGATGATAACTGTCTATCAGTTGTTGGTCTCCTTTAATGCCGCTCTGTCATGGTCTGGCGTATCACTTACCATCAGGTGAGCGTCCAGACCGTCCTGTACACTTATAAAATAAAAAAAAACATATTAAATGATTTCCACATATTATCCTCTACAGATGTGAAACCATAGGCGATCTGCTGTCATGAACATAACCCAATTTGCCAAAAAAGTAAATTATTTATTGTTTTTGCAATAAGTATATACTCACTTTGCATACCCTACTTATAATCTTTGTGCATGCCACTAACTGCGGTGGAACCTACCTAGACGAGTCAGTACCGAGTCTACCATCTAATTATCAATTATCTCACTGTGTTATTTAATCTCACCTGTAGGACTTGGTGAAGGATTGGTGTCGCACTTGCACCTTCTCATTTCTTCTAGCATCCTCAACTCGGAGGGCAGCAGCATAGCATCTTCGGACTCTTTGAGTGCTATGAAGATGATATTTATCAATCAATAAATTTTTTTATATCACAAAGTTACATAATTGTATATGGGATAGCGGAGCGTCGGTGGCTCTTTGGTATGGACTGTGGCAGTCAGATCTGGAGGGTGCAGGTTCAAATCCCGCCACGTAGGTACCAATGTGTTTTCCTCATCAATGAGCCACCGTCGACTCTATTAATAGTTCATGACTATTTAATAATGAATTAAACAACACTTACTAAGCCCAAATTGCACCTTGCTCTTCGTTTCATCCCGTTCCACGCATCTGCAGGTCGGATCCAACATGGCTGCCGCTTCCTCTTCCCTCTGCCTAATGGCTGACGGTAAGTCCTTGCAACCTGATTTCATTTAAATTTTTTTTTTTACATTAAATGAACTTGAGGAGTGTACTAGGAGTCCATAAACTACCAAGAGGCTGTTCGGCAGGATGCACCACGGGCCGGTGAGGTTGGCTTAAACCCTTGAGGAGTGTACTAGGAGTCTATAAACTACCAAAGGCTTTCAACAATGCTCCACGAGCCGGTGAGGTTGGCTTAAACACTCGAGGAGAGTACTAGGAGCATCAACTACAAGAGACTGTTCAGGATTCACCACGGGCCGGTGAGGTTGGTTTTAGCCCTTGAGGAGTGTACTAGGAGTCCATAAACTACCAAGAGGCTGTTCAGGATGCACCACGGGCCGGTGAGGTTGGATTAAACCCTTGGGGAGTGCACTAGGAGTCATAAACTACCAAGAGGCTGTTCAGGATGCACCACGGGCCGGATGCGTATATTTTGTAATAAATAAAAACCATATACTTATAAAAGCTACTTCTTTTGTAGCCAATTATTTCGTGGCCCAGCGGGATCCATATGATCGCTTTTTAGCTTTAAAATATTGATGCTAATGGTTATGCAATAAATAAATGATCTGTCTAGTGTCCTGTAAAACTGTTTTACAAACCTATATTTTGGACTCCAGTCTCTCACTTCTAGGATAAGATTAACTATGTCTAATTGTTAATTTTAGAGTTAAAAAAAATACCTTAGTGAGAGAAATTTATTTATTTTAATATTATAAATATATACTGAATACTTACAAACGTCGTGCTTCTCGAAAGGCACCGACCGGCCCATAGCGTCCTCCACCACTCGCATCATGAAGTGGTGGTAGTCGTGTCTTGGGGGAGGCGAATAAGCACCAGTAGCCCGATTAAACACTGGAACACAGAAGGAAATTTGAACCAAACCATTGCAAATTTATAAAATGCAGACGAGTTCTGGAGTGGAGACCGCGTCTTGGCATGCGTACGACGCCGACTACTTGAGACGGCTTAAAACACTGATGGAACCGGTATGAGGAAAGCGGCGGATATCTGGTGCAAATGAGGTAGACCAAAAGTCCAGAAGTGGACTGCGATAGGACGAAGAGAAAGATAACGGCGGATCCAGGAGGAGGGTCATGGGGGTCATGACACCCCCTGAGCTATTTTTAAGTACCATACTAACGTTCATTAACAAAACACCTTGTAAGTTTTTAACTTGACCACTACTATGTGACCCCCTCCTGGCGCCTAACCTGGATCCGCCCTTGGAGAGAGAGTGGATCTATGTAATGGGGTTCTAAGGTGGTAACCAACTAGACGCACAATTACAGTCAAAAAGATTCCGCGGCAAAATTATGCCCATTCGTCTATTGAGCAAAATTTCATACATAATCACGTCGCTCGCTACATGTCATAGTGACATTATAGTATGCTCGTGCTTAGATTTTGTACCCTTTAAATGGCGCCTGCAGGTCAAAATTTTAATGTAAGAAAGTAAATATTTATTCAGTGAAAACATATACAATAACAAAAAGAAACATAAAAAACCTTTCATACTTTTACATAAAAAAATTGTTTCACTGAAAAGGCACGTACTCAGCATATGTCGAGGCAACACAAGGCGCCTTGACTGGTCTTCCGTAGGTGCCTTGAGTGGGAGAACACTACTGCGCACAAAAATTATAGCATGAATATAACATTTGTCTACGCATGTGTCGTGCGGCTCGGACATTTTTTGGTTTATATTCCTTCGTGATTGTACATTTTAATAGTTGATTGTTCATCTAAGCAGTTAGCTGATGATGGTGACTTACCTTCGTTAACCAACTGCACTGCATCTAAAGCCACTTCGGTGTTCTCCCGAACGCCGCGCGCCATTTCTCGGCGGACGCTCGATTCTTCCTCACGCCTTGAGCGGGGACCCCAATACCGCTGGGACACGTGTAATACGAAAACTGTATATTTCCAAACTCCATTTCTAGGTGTAACTTAAGATTCAAAGCTACAATGGGGGCCTCACATTTAATCCCTGGCTGGTAGACTTAGCTCGGCAGCTTATATTGTAAGGAAGATAAGGCTCTTGACAGATGTAGTAGCAAGATTGGTTTATTTCAGTTATTTCCATGGTGTCATGCTGTATGGTATTTATAGGTGTGGGCAGCTGAATAATTAATAATAATAAATAAATATCCACTGATATTCACACACCGCCATCTAGCCCCAAGTTAAGCGTAAACCCTGTATTGTAGGTACTAAACAACGGATAAACATACTTATATACATTTTTTTTTTACATATACATAGAAAACACCCAGACCATTACAAACAGACATGTTCATGCACACAAATGTTGGTAATGCCCGGGGATCGAACCCGGAACCCTTGGTGTTGCAGCCGACCTCTCAACCGCAACACCAAATGCCAAATAATGCCAAATGTCGAATAATGCCAAGATTCGTTAGTCTTATGTATGCTGGGTGCCTCCCTCGTTCGCAATGCGGCAAGATGAAGATGTTGAGTGCTATGCTTTGACACGGTTTGGTATGAGAGCGAGAGAGAGAGAATAGTCTTATGGCTGAGGGCATGGATGTATAAAAACAATACGGACGAACTGTCATCTTCTATTACAATATTACTTATAATGAAATTGGAGTGTCACTTTGTTATATTTTCTTCGAGTGAGTGAGCTTAACGGAGGATCATACTCCCCTTCCTCCTACCCATGCTTCCATTTGTCTCTTTACAGGCCGGCTAGGTTATCTTTAACTCTGGAGAAGTGTACTAGGAGTCCATAAACTACCAAGAGGCTGTTCGGCAGGATGCACCACAGGCCGTTGAGGTTGGCTTCAACCCTTGGGGAGTTTACTAGGAGTCCATAAACTACCAAGTGGCTGTTTAGGATGGCCCACAGGCCGGTGAGCTTGGCTTCAACCCTTAAGGAGTGTACTAGGAGTCCATAAACAACCAAGAGGCTGTTTAGGATGGCCTACAGGCCGGTGACATTGGATTAAGCCCTTGAGGAGTGTACTAGGAGTCCATAAACTACCAAGTGGCTGTTTAGGATGGCCTACAGGCCGGTGACATTGGATTAAGCCCTTGAGGAGTGTACTAGGAGTCTATAAACTACCAAGTGGCTGTTTAGGATGGCCCACAGGCCGGTGAGGTTGGCTTAAACCCTTGAGAAGTGTACTGGGAGTCCATAACTTACCAAGAGGCTGCTCGGCTTGCACCACGGGCCGGTGAGGTTGGCTTGTGGTGTATAATAACATCTCAAAATCAATTTACTTCAAACTCAATAGGGTTCCTATTCCTACTTCGATATACTTTCTTTAATGAATAACCGAAGACTTACCATCATCCACCATAGCGTCTAGCATTCGACGTATGTCCACGTAAGGGGGGAAACGTTCACTCAAACTCTTCTCTGGAGGATGTGGGCGAGCTGTAAGAATAAAGATATACAGTGGACCCCCGGTAATCCGGCAAACATTATGCAGGGCAGTGTCGGACTATCGAATTTGTCGGATTATAGAGCACTGCCTAAGACCCCTATGGTCCGGATTTTTTTACGAAAGAGTACCTTGTAATCCGACAAATTACATATCTAATGACGAGAGTCTATATATTATACGTACATATGTATGTACTTTGAAGTACGAATCAGACTTAATTTATGTAAGTCGAATTTAGTAAATTAAATAACAATTGAGAGCTTACGTTTTATTATAAAATTAAGCATAAATGCACATACATATCTACCAAAGTAATCAAGAATTATTAATTAAAATCATGTAGTGAATACTATATCAAATTATAAAGCTTTGAAATATTCATCAATTTTTTTTTGTTTAAGGTTGTTATAACGCGAGATCAGAGCTTTGTCCCTCAGTCTTCTCAAAAGTAAAAGTTCGTTGTAGGATGTACCATTCTCTTCAGCCCATTGTAAACCTAGCTCAAACGCGTTAACTGCGTCTTGATCTGTGACTTGTGGAGCAGTTGCAATCACGTCGTCGTTATCTTCCTGATCGTTTGTTGTATTATTAGAAACTTCTTTTATAATATCTTCGTCAGACATTTCAAGAAAAACATTTTCTTCTTTATCCATTCCACGGCACCAGACTTCCAAATCTTCCGGACTTATCTGTGTTTCAGTAGAGACTTGTTCTATAACTTCCGAAGTTACACTGATTTGTGGATCGTTGCTAGGAGTGGTGATTATATCTGGCCATAACTTTTTCCAAGACGATTTAATAGTTGATGACGGTAACGCACTCCACGACTGACTAAGAGCAAAAACCAAGTCTTTCATATTAAATTCTTTTAAAGTTTTTTCTATTGGTTGGTCTTTTGATACGGCTCTCAAAAGTAGGTTCTTTTTATAGTCTTGCTTAACAAACTGAATGATGTTCTGGTCCATTGGTTGAATCAGTGCAGTGCAATTTGGCGGAAGAAACATCGCAGTGATGCATTTATCCTCAGTTGTCAGTTCTTCTTCAGACGGATGACCGGGAGCGTTATCAAGAAGCAACAACGCTTTTTGAGGAAAATTATGATCTTTTAACCATTTTCTAACTTCAGGTATGAAGCATTCATCAAACCACTTTTTGAAAAGGTCTTTTGTCATCCATGCACTTTTTTGTCCGTAATAGTGTACAGGTAAATCAATGTTTTTGAATGCCCTTGGTTTATTAGATTTCCCAATGACCACCATCTTAAGCGCGTGTGTACCTGCAGCATTAGCACATGGTAGTATGGTTACACGCTCTTTACTCATTTTTCGTCCAGGTACGTCTTTTTCGTTACAAGAAACGAAAGTTTTGTTAGGCATCACACGCCAAAAAAGCCCTGATTCGTCTGCATTATACACCTGTGACGGGACAAGATTTAAATCGTTCACCTTTTGCAAAAATCTTAATTTAAAGGGCTCTATACAGGTAACATCGTTAGAAAGTTTCTCTCCTGTAATAGTCATTAAACGTATACCATGACGACTTTTAAAACGTTCTAGCCATCCTTTGCTGGCCACAAAATCATCTTTGTTTGTTATTTCCTTATAAAAAAACTTAGCTTTCATCGCCAACATGGGTCCCGAAATTGGTGCATGCCTGTTTCTTTCCTGAAGAAACCACATGTACAAAGCTTCTTCCATTTCTGGATGTTCAGCTTTCTTGAGTGTCTGCCTCTTGCCTGGCCCGCAGTCAGTAGTTGACACGAACTTCTTAATCTTCTCGTGGTTTTTTTTAATGTCATAAATTGTAGATCGGCCTACGCCGTATTCACTTGCTAAACTACTGAAAGTTTCATTGCGATTTAAGCGATCTAAAATATCACTTTTTTCTTTAATTGACAACGTTTTGTGCTTTCGCTTCTGGGTTTGTGACGACATTACTAGGTACTACATATACCTAATGCACAATGAATAAATATGTAGTAAATAATGAACGTACGCTAGGCCGTACCGCTATCAC
This sequence comes from Leucinodes orbonalis, assembly GCA_019425675.1. NCBI lineage: Eukaryota > Metazoa > Arthropoda > Insecta > Lepidoptera > Crambidae > Leucinodes > Leucinodes orbonalis. The sequence continues at coordinate 38,646 of PQWD01010248.1, forward strand.
TAGAAGTCAAATTCAAACTAAGTAAAACAATGCATACGCGTCGAGCACAATAGCGGTGGCGCGTACGAGTTGTGACCTGTTCAAACTTGCGTGATCTACACAGTGCATTCAAAAAGTTCCGGGACTAAATTTCTATAAAATCAACGATCATCGCCATCTCTCGCGCAACGTTGGAACTAGTTAATACCATCCTTCGACTATCTACTCGAATGTAGCGCTCTTACCTCATTCGAAGTGAAGTTTGTTTGGTTGAAGTAAACGTGTTTATATCGGTCGGTACAATTTCGAAATGGAGCAACGCTGCCGCTATTAAATTTGTTTCAAATTGGAAAAAGTGGTTCCAAACTTATCAAATGTTAAAAACTGCATATGCGAGGATTGTTTAAGCCGAAGCAAGGTTTTCGAGTGGTATGGACGGCCCCTCAAAGTTCGCGCAACCAAATCCAAAATCAAAACGATGTTCATTTCTTTTCGATTCGCATGGAATATCCACAGCGAGTTTGTGCCAACACGGCCAGACGGTGAATGCAGCATTTATAAAGATGTGCTGGACAGACTTTGAAGCGGATTCGACGCATAAGCCAGAATTTTACAGTAGTGGCGATGGTTTCTCTTGCATGACAATGCGCCCTCTCATTCCTCGATCCTCGTTTCACAATTTTGGCCAAAAAATTATTACTGTGATCCGCCACCCACCATACTCACCAGATCTGCTCCAGCGGACTTTTTCTATTTCCCAGATTAAAATTGCCATGAAGGCGAGCGTCTCAGGATGTGAGGCCATAAAACGAGGAGTGACCGCCACACTCAAGGCCATTTCCGAAGAAGAATTTTCGCGGCCTTCCAACGACTGTACGACCGCTGTAAAATTTGTGTAGAGAAGGGGACTATGTGAAAATTAAATAAACTTTTTCCTAGCTCTTTTCTCCTTTCGTAAAAAAAAAATTGTCCCGGAACTTTTTGAATGCACGGTGTATATTAGCAAAGATTGTCAAACATATCTGTCGTGTCGGATTACAGGGGGCGCCGGATTAGACAGGGGGCCGGATTATCGGGGTCCACTGTATTATGTATTCTGTGTATTGTCGCCATCTAGATAAATATTTAAAAAGGAAGAAAATTTTCATTGAATGCACCAAATTTACAGCGTCCTAAGCGCGGAACCGTTGGATGCTAAAAGCATCCAACGTTGGATTTATGGAGGATGCCAATGTTCAGTAATAACGTAATATGGCCTACATATCGCGATTACGTAGCGGTAGTGGATTTAAGAGACAATCGTGTAAAATAGCAACCCATATCTACCACACCGCGCGCCGCGACTCACCCAATCATCATCAACTCATTAAACGTCCCCACCGAGGGGCACGAGCCTACCCGTATACGTGATTGGGCTCTAGTCGTCCACGCGGCCCAGTGCGAATTGGACGACTTCACACACAACCTTCGAATCTCTTCGCGTGTGAAGGTTTCCTCACGATGTTTTCTTCACCGTAAGAGCGTCGGAAACCGTACATATATTGACCACTACCAATATTTAATTGAAAATTATTATTTATCAATGATATTGCAGTGGACTGTGACGTTATAGGCAACACGCAGCTGTGGAACCGGAAGACTGAATAAAACTAATATATTGAGTGCACTCCGATAATGTCTATACTCAAATGACTTACAACTACGCTTATATACTAACTTACGCCTATGTGTGAGGGAGGTTGTCTACACACACTACATTATAACAACGTTCTCAACTAGTAATCGGGTAGTATATGAACATGAGCACTTACATCTGGTGTGTATCCACCGCCGGTCTTCCCGGTAGACGGTCCCACTGGCTTCTGGTCCAGAGGGCACACCGTACACCTGCAATTCTCGTCCAGGGGGCAGCCGCATTCCGTGCAGAATGCTGTGGAAATAAATAATAATAATTCGTTTATATGACTCTAGAAAGAACATACTTATTGCTATTGACAAAGTTATGGGGTAAATTAAGATGTATGTTTTACTGCAGAATGTGTTTTGGGATAGAATGAAGTTATATTAATTACAACTGGCATTGTTATTTCAGTCGAACCTGGGGTGTGTGTGTGTGTGTGTGTGTGTGTGCGTGCGTGCGTGCGTGCGTGCGTGCGTGCGTGCGTGCGTGCGGGCGTGCGTGCGTGCGGCGTGCGTGGTGCGTGCGTGCGTGCGTGCGTGCGTGCGTGCGGGCGTGCGTGCGTGCGTGCGTGCGTGCGTGCGTGCGGCGGCGTGCGTGCGTGCGTGCGTGCGTGCGTGCGTGCGTGCGTGCGTGCGTGCGTGCGTGCGTGCGTGCGTGCGTGCGTGCGGGCGTGCGTGCGTGCGTGCGTGCGGGCGTGCGTGCGGGCGTGCGTGCGGGCGTGCGTGCGGTCAATTTAAGTGATTTCTAATTAATTAAGTGATTTCTATGTAAAATAGGTATGTATTTACAACAAAAAAGAATATTAGTATGGTATTGCGTTGTATAGTACCCATATTATCTCTCCCAAGATGCTGTACCCGACAGGATCCATAATGAACCTACATAATAAATTGTCAACTTATAAACATTGTGGAACAGCAATAAACGATTCATTGAATGATCTATCTATTCAACCTATCGCAGTCCACTGCTGGACATAGGTCTCTCCCCCATTTTGCGTCAGATATATCCCTGTCCTCCGCTTTCCTCATCCAGCCTCCACCAACGACCTTTTGCAAGTCGTCGGTCCATCGGACCGGAGGGCGTCCTACGCTACGCTTGCCAAGACGCGGTCTCCACTCCAGAACTTGTCTGTTGTTGTTTGTCTGTTGATTGATATTACGCTTAATGCTTAGTTTAGGACAAATGTTTAGGTGTGTATGTCAGTAGATATTTATATATTATTTTTCCAAGCTACCACATCAATCACCTTCTTTAATCTCAGCATCATCGAGCAATCCGAATATACAACTCCTCGCTGCGTCCAACCTGGCCCGCTGTGTAGCCGCGATGCGGTGCCGCGCCGCCGTCTTGTGGACCTCTGGAAGTAGGAACTGCTGCACCAGCTCCGCGACCAGCTCGTTCTGTTCCGCTGTAGACCTGGGAGAGTCCAAGTTATGTTTTACCTTAGTATCCTGTGACAGTCTAAGCAAGGGCGGCTCTAAGGTTGGCGCTAGGCGGGGGTCCCATAGTAGTACTCAAGTTAAGATTATAAGGTATTTTGTTAATGTACGTTAGTACAGTACTTAAAAATAGGTCAGGGGGTCATGACCCCCACGACCCTCCCCCTGGATCCGTCGATGAGTCTTAGGCCAATGGGCGTAGCCACACTGGGTCAAGCTGGGGCGCTTGTCCCACCTTGGATTTAATATATTTAAACAAAAAAATACCGGGGAAAGGGGGGGGCGGTAGGTTCACTGTTGACCCACCCTGAGCCCCAGACTGGCTACGCTCATGCTAAGGCCCACTCAACCACCAAGGGCAGTTAGAAAGTGGCCCTTGGTGGTTGGCCCTATTGAACTCTTCACTTGAATAGAGTTAGATAGTGATTCCGTGCGTTCGTTTGTCACGTGAAGCCGTCGGTGCCGGCTACAACCTTAGGATGGTAGTCGTTAACACACACCAAGCCGCATTGAGCCCGCGTGCTGGGTTACAAACTAATCTCCCCATAAATGTAGTGAACGGGAAGGCCTGTGCCCTACAGTGGGCTCTTATAGGCTGATGATAATGATGAGCGTACTGATCAACCTTTAAACTATATAAAAAAATAAAGAAAATGTTGAGTTTTAGTTTATTCTGGTCCTTCTTAGCGTATCGATAGAAAAAAACAAAATAAAACCGTAGAAGCCCAAAAGTGACAATATTGTCGGCACCGTTAAATCCTGCTGAGAACAGCTACTTGGGCAAGCAGGACACGACGTAAGTTGAACTATCGTTTGGGCCCCCTTCACAAAGACAATCTAAATCAAGACCCCCATCTGGCTAAATTGTCCCTGATCCGACTTCTCAAAGCTCGAAGCCTATTGAAAGACTTTCAGATTGGCCAGGACAACTCATCGCCAAGGGAACAAGCCTCTCATCAAAGGGGACAAAGGGACTCGTAAAAGGAACCATTCCACGCCAAAGCTTCAATCTCTCAGTTTTTGAATCTATGGCCATAATAGTTTATTCTGCTGACATTTGGTACTCACATTGATGCCTGTTCCCGAGATCCTGGTCAACCTGTCAGCGCGCGCGGTCACCATCCTCACCGCTTCTTCCTCGGCCACCAGCTCCACACCTTGGGCGACCACCTCGTGGAGGTACGCGTCCACCGTTTCCTGGGTCACGCCTAGCACCTGCGTACACCACCTTTATATACAGGCTTCTGCCTACTCGGACCGCAATTAACTTGAACCGCGGCCCCAAGGCGGGAGCCTCTTCTATAACCCTTGTCTGTTGAGACATTAAACAATAGATTCTCAAGTTAGGCTCGCCAGATTTGCAAGTTGAAGTGGCAGTGGTTGACGTATGTCGCAGAACCGATGGCCGTTGGAGCAGACGAGACCGCGTCTCGGCAAGCGTAGCGTAGGACGCCTTGGTGGACTGGCCAATTTTGAGTGTTCGCTGGTGGAAGCTAGATGAAGTAAGCGGATCAGGACATTGCGAAATCAGGGCTACCTATACCTCACACAGTAAGTAGACTGCGATAGGTTGAAGAGAGAGAGAGAAAATACCTGCTTGAACATCTCGTCGTGCTCCCTCCTCCTATGTTCTTCTTTCTGCCGTCTGCCAGCTTCTGCCGCTTCTCTCATCGCTTTTTCTCTTACTGGAACATTCCAATGTGAACTGATTCATTCGCATAATAGGAATATACTCGTGTTTTGACGACCCATTTAGTGATGCGGTTGAGATGTCGACTACAACACCAAGGGTTCAATCCCCGGTCAGTACAAACATTTGTGTGCATGAACATGTCTGTTTGTAATGGTCTGTGTGTTTTCTTTGTTTAATATCTATGTATTTACAAAAAAAAAATTATATAAGTACATTTATCAGTTGTTTAGTACCCATAATATAGGCTTCACGCTTAACTTGGGGCTAGATGGCGCTGTGTGAATGTCAGTGGATATTTATTTATTTCTTATGCATTCAATTAGCCTTTAATGTCATAGTAAGGCCTATCCATACAGCATGGCTATGAGGAAATTGGGCTGGAATCCATCAAGCGCCCCCAATACGCTTTGTTGGGAGGAATTGAAATGATTTTGAAAATTTCACCCCTAAGGGGATAAAACAGGTGATTAAAAATTATACTTAACGCGAGGGAAGCCGCGGGCAAAAGCTAGTATATATATAAAATCACTCACATGCGATGAGTATATACGCGTGTTGCCGTCTCTCTTCCTTCAATCGCCTCAGTTCCTTCTCCAGGAAGTCGAGGGCTGCAGACACCGCGCCTCCGCATAGCTCGTCCACTAGCGCTGATACCGCGTCATCCTGTAATGGTCACCATATCTTCTAGTAAGAGTCTACATAAACTACCAAGAGGCTGTTCGGCTTGCACCACGGGTCAGTGAGGTTGGCTTAAACCCATGAGTAGTCTACTAGGAGTCCATAAACTACCAAAGAGCTGTTCGGGTTGCACCACGGGTCGGAGATGTTGGCTCAAACCCTTGAGGAGTGTACTAGGAGTCCATAAACTACCAAGAAGCTGTTCGATTTGCACTTCGGTCCGGTAAGGTAGGCTTAAACCCTTGAGGAGTGTACTAGGAGTCAATAAACTACCAAGAGGCTGTTAGGCGTTGGTAAGTAATGCCACTTATGAACGTTCGCAACTTTGAAGGAACAACAAGAAATATGGGAAGGGGTAATCAGTTCTCAGTTCGTTTCACGCTAATTTTCTGTGATACCATGGCATCCATTCCCAATTTCCAAATTCGCGCCGAAGCATGGCTCTCCTTAATTAATTTTGATGGTATCATTTAGCATCATTCAATCAGTACGCTCTTTTGTCTCTTATTACACAAAAATAAATGTAGAAGAAGACCAGTCACGTATGTCGCAGAACCACTGCACTTGGAGCGGACGAGGACTTGAGTGGAGACTACGTCGTGGCAAGCATAGCATAGGACACATGGACCGAGGGCCCGACGACTCGCGAAAGGTTGCTGGTGGAGGCTGGATGAGAAAAGCGGAGGGTTTGGATAATGATATGGTGCTAAATCCAGGATAGCCTACGTCCAAATGCGATTGCCTGAAAAGAAAAGAAGAGAAAAAAATAAGTTAAACCTTCTGTTCTGTCTCTGTACGAAGCGCATTATACTCCCGCGCCTTAGCCTCCTCCCTCGCTATCCTGATCTTATCTTCTCTGCACATGTGTGACTTCAACTCCTCAGTCAGCTCGGCTGCTCGCGTGCGTCCTTCGTACATCTGATGCCAAGGGAATGCTTCATTAATACTTTCGGATAAAGAGGGCTCAACGACGAACGTGCAATTTAAGCAACTATCACAATGGTCGTCCATCGGATGGGTGGGTCACCAATCCAATTTGTAACTACTGAGTTTCTTACTGGACACATACATATACATACGCACACAAAAATCTCAAAACACACAAAAAGCGGGCAATTCTTCAATGTATAGATACATTGAAGAATTGCCCGCTTAATGCTTTCTTCGCCGCAACCACACTAGTGTTAAATAGGTCTTAATCGACAGATTTAGCTACTTCATTAAAATTATCACAAGCACACCACAATTGTGTCTGGCGCTTTAAGGCGTCATTGGCTGTCAAAGAGTTAAGGAAAAAAAATAAAACTTTTCACGTTAGCTTGACAGCTAACGTGAAAAGTACTCTTTTTTTTTGCTTGTGTGTCAAACATCAGTTTGACTTTTGACATTGACTTTAAAATCAATCATTTTACTTTGACTTTTGGCTTCCGTCATCGACTCCAATCTCACCAGATTCTGAACAGCACGGCCCCTGATGATCTTCTGCAACAGCAGCGCAGACTGGTGGTGCTCCTCCTCGACATCCTCCACGACCTCCACTTCAGGAGTGGGCGGCCTCGGAGTCGTGGGTACGCGACGTGGTTTTAGCACGCGGAGGGGACCGGCTGATGAGATAGCTGCACCTAGTCTTGCCTCTGTGATGAAATACAAGAAAATATATTAGTACAATAGAACTACCTCCGTAGTATAGTGGTCTCAGAGTTTTTTTAAGATATTAGTGTACAGGACGGTCAGCTCTTGACAGAGCGATGTTAAGGGAGACCAACAACTAATAGACAGTTATTCTCCTCCATGAACGCGCATAACACCCGACGACAAACGTTATATCTCCTATACCCGGTAATTTCACTAGCTACAGTGCCCTCATCCCGAAACACAAAAGTGCATAACACTCCTGTTTCACGGGATGATATCTGGCACTGCGGTGGTACCTACCTAGACGACTCAATATTGAGTCTACCACCTAGTAAACAGTTGGGTAGGGTCGCTGCGTGTTCCGGATCTTGTTGGTTGGAATCCTTAACTAAAATCATAGTTACATAACCCGCAGGATCATCATGTTAAAATGCCAGTGGACTGGTTACGTATATCACATAGCCTATTAGCCAATAAACAGACGATTTCTGAAGTGGAGGCTGCGTCCTGGCAATCGTAGCCTAGGACGCCCGGCGCCCGATGAACCAACGACTTGTGAAAGGTCGCTAGTACTGGACTGGGTGAGACAAGCCTCTTCTTTTATATCTGGCGCAAATGGGGACTATGTTCTGCAGTAGACTGTGAAAAAAGGGGGAAGAGTACTTACTCTTCAAGTCGTTGTGAAGTTTCTCCAAAAACTGTTCGCTCCACTTGGTCTCGCGCTCGCACAGCTGCGTGGGATCCCTCGGCAGGTGGTGACCTGAGCACGACCGCTTCAGGTTCTGGCCGCACGCTCGAGCCAAGCGGAGGCTCCGCTATTTCTCGTGTCTTCTAGAGCTGTGAAGTGTAGATACATACAATTGCCTACATCCAATGATATTCTGTATATATAAAGGTAGATACGCCACCCGTGCCTTAAAAACGAACCGCCAAGACAATACAGTTGT
>PQWD01010249.1:0-36206 GCA_019425675.1 Leucinodes orbonalis
AGTGGACGTAATTGGGCTGTAATGATGATGATGATGATGATGATAGATTAATTTTAAAAAGTAATTATTCGGTCCCTTTACAGGTGCCTCATGGCCTCTTAAATATTCTCAAGTGTTTATCTTATCGCATAAGGACGCGATAAGATCCAGAAAAGGATATCCGTAGGAGAACTAGGGTGACCGACATAGCCCACAGGATTAGCAAGTTGAAGTAGCAGTGGGCAGGGCACATAGTGCGTAGAACCGATGACCGATTGGGTGGAAAAGTTCTTGTGTTGCGTCCACTTAACAAAAAACGAAGCGTTGGCCGATCCCTAAACATAGGACGGATGACCTGATTAAGGTGGCGGATTGCAGATATCGACTGCTAGGGATAGTAAACGATATATGGACGTATATCCGATGCTCTTACGGTGAAGGACAACATTGTTGGGAAACCTGCGCACGCCTGCGAAGGGATTCAATGTTGTGCGGGAAGTCGGCCTATCCGCACTGGGCTCGCATGGACGACGAAGGCCTTTACACCCGCGTGCTGGTAGGCCCCGTGCCCCTCGGTTGGGACGTATAATTAGATGAGATGGGTACAAAAATTATTCCGTGAAAATAAAAACTAACAAAAACAACTGGCCAGCACCCATAATCACATGAAAAATACAAATTATTCAAAATTAACTTTTAAAATAATAATTTCACTCAAGAAAAAAGCCATAAGAAAAACGGTTAAAATCAACTAGCCAATGAATTCGTTTCTAAAATTATGATCTGTACGAAGTATCGATAAATCGAACTACACAGTGGCACAACACTATCGCCCTCGGTCGCCTAGCGACGAGCGTGACCTATCCCTATTGAGCTAATCAAATTGATCTAGCCAGCTAGGGTTGTCACTTTGGATACGAATATAAACTCGCATCTGAAATGTTTTATTTTTTGGTAGACTCGGTACTGAGTCGTCTTGGTAGGTACCACCGCAGTGCCAGATATCATCCCGGGAAACAGGAGTGTTTTGCACTTCTGTATTCGGGGACTATAGCTAGTTAAAATACCGGATAAAACATTTGTTGTCTCGGGTGACGGGCGCAGTGTGGCACTGGTGGAGAATAAAAACTATCTATCAGTTGTTGGTCTTCCACAATGCCGCTCTGTCATGGTCAGGCGTGTCACTTACCATCAGGTGAGCGTCCTGACCGTCCTGTACTTTTAACCATAAAAAAATATATTTTACTATCTTGCTGAAAGACAAAGCTATTAATTAGTAATGTGAAAATTTTGTCTGTCCGTATATGCATATTTTTTTAGAAATGTACCCTCCGCTCCCTAAAAGAGGGGTGAAATTTTGTATGAGAGTTTTGGAGTTTTCAAGTTAGGTCGCTGAAAATCAGTACACCAGTATACGCACTCATTGTTAACAATAAAAAATACCTGCATAATCATTTTGGGAAATCTTCCCCAGCCCCCCAAGTAGGGGTTGGAAATTCGTTTGCCTTTCCGCAAAATTTGTATAGCACCGTTTTAACCCGAATTTTACGCAAGTGAAGCTGCGGGCTATTCGTCATCATCATCATCAGCTCATCAAACTTCCCCACCGAGGGGCACGAGCCTACCCGTATAAGGTGTTTAGGCCTTAGTCGTCCCAGCGAGCCCAGTGTGGGTTGGCCGATTTCACGCACAACCTTTGAATCTCTTCGCAGGCGTGCGCAGGTTTCCTCGCGATGTTTTCTTTTACGGTAAGAGCGACGGAGCATTTATCTTGTAATATGGGTACTTAACAACGGATAAACAAACTAATTTATATTTTTTTGTAAATACATACACATTATACATAGTAAACATCCAGACCAATACAAACAGACATGTTAATGCACACAATTGTTTGTACTGCCCGGGGTCGAGCCCGGAACCTTTGATGTAAGATCTAACATCTCAACCATTACACCAAACGAGTCGTAATGCTAGTGAATTTAATAAAACATTAAACATTTGACCCTTATATGTGTTAGTATCGCAAATTCCTTCAGTTCACGTCTCTCTTACATTCCACAAGGAAACATTTTTGCTAGTAAAGATATCTTTTATAAAACGCGCGTGGGAGAGGATGGAAACTATTTTTCCTTAGCGAGAATATCGGGGAATTTTGTAAGTTAACATCTTAAGCGTTGAGAGTGTCGGCGGCTCATTGGTTTAGACTGTTACCTTCTGATCTGGAGGGTGCAGGTTCAAATCACGCTAGTACCAATGTCTTTCTGAAATTAAAAATTATGAAATGTACGTTTTTCAGACGCTCTTACGGTGAAGAAAATAATCGTGAGAAAACCTGCGAAGAGAAAGGTTGTGCATCGTCCAATCCGCAATGAGACCGCGTTTTTTTCGAACTGACTACTGCTGTTTGCCGCAGATGGCCTTTACAGTTTCACCGGGCAATTGGCTCTCCGCCTTAAACATTTACACAACGAGCCTAAAGGCGTCCCAGAGTGGGACTCGAACCTCGACTTCGGGCATTGCAGGGGGGGCATTGCTTGGCAGCCTAACATATGTTTGACTGAGCCCGCGTGGACGACTAAGGTGTAAACGGGTAGGCTCGTGCCCCTCGGTGCGGACGTTATCATGAGTTGATGATGATGATGACAAAAATTGATATCGGCACATAGGCAATTATTTTTGATAACCCATCTGGCGTAATCGATGAGATGTTGGCTACTAACCCAAGGGGTTCGAGCCCCAGGCATTACAATCACATGTGTGCATAAACATGTCTGTTTGTATTGGTCTGGGTGTTTCCATACAGAGTATGAATATAGTTACAAAAAAAAGATCGATTTTTTTGTGTAAAGGAAGGTTAGTACGCTCACCTTATGGTAAGTGAAACGCCTGACCATAACAGAGCGGCATTGAAGGAGACCAACAACCGATAGACAGTTATTATCCTCCACCAATGCCGCACTGCGCCCGTCACCCGAGACGACAGATGTTAGGTCTCTTATACCCGGTAATTTCACTAGATACAGTGCCCTCATTCCGAATCGCAAACGTGCATAACACTCGTGTTTCCCAGGACGATATCTGACACTGCGGTGGTACATACCTAGACGACTCAATATCGAGTCTACCACCTAGTAAAGTATCCGTTGTTAGTACCCATACTACAAAGCTTTACACCTAACTTGAGGTTAGATGGCGTTGTGTGACAATCAGTGGTAATTTTATATTTATATTTTTATAGTATTTGAGCTATAAATATCGATAATGGTGGCCGTGGAATAAAATTGAACCGTCCCGAAGAGCCGCGCAATACCAACGAATAATGAAAATATCGGCCTTAGACTAAAACGTAGAAGGGAATATGACGTAAACTATAGACACAAAGTGAGAGAGTAGATATTTGTTTATTGCAATTTATACGACCATGTCTTGGTGGTAGACTCGGTGCTGAGTCGTCTAGGTAGGTACCACCGCAGTGCTAGATATCGCCCCGTGAAATAAGAGTGCTATGCACTTATGTGTTTCGGGATGAGGGCACTGTAGCTAGGACGTAGCGTAGGACGCCCTCCCACCCAATGTACCGACGACTTGCGATAGGTGGAGACTGGATGAAAAAAGTGGAGGACCGGGATATCTGGCGCTTTTGAATTAACGCCATGTAAACGTGCAATGTCTGCTTTTGACATCAAGTACTGCGTTGTATTGGTACGTATATTTACCCATTACCATCTGTTTCGATACTGCTTTTTAAATACTCGATAGATAGAATATTTAATATATAAAATTCCAACGACCAATTGTAAAATTCATGAGGTGGCAAGAATTTATACATACCTACAACACTAAATACTGTCCCTTCTTTTCCCAACCCCGATTTTAAATAGGCACTTTAGTAATTTAATCATTATTCATCCAGCTAGTTAACTGATTAATTATTACTAACAATAAGTTTAATAATTTTTTCGCACTTGGAATTCCCTAGAATAAAAATATATGGTAAAAAAACGTTAATACATAAAACAGTGATGCGCACATTTATTATGACTTGGGTATAAGTGAGTGACACAAATCACAAATAAATAATTCAGATTTTTGTCAAATTGAGTGCTGTTCATCACAGCAGATCGCCTCTGGTGTCACATCCGTACAGAAAATGGGGGAACAAATCATTTAATATGTTGGCGATGTTCCGAGTTGTCTCGAGGCACAGGGTATGCACTGCTTTTTGCATATATGTAGCACGCCACTGTCATAAAACCTAAAACATATAGTTGGCGTGACAGACAGCTCACTCTTTACGTGCCCTACTACTACTTCGAAGTAAAAAAATAAGTTAGTAAGTGAAAAAGTTAACTGGTGCCGGAGGCATTTCCTAAGAGATGCTACCGGGCGTCTTTCAATAATTGAATATTACTTTAGTAAATAAATAAATATCCACTGACATTCATACAGCGCCATCTAGCCTCAAGTTAAGATTAGTTAAGTTAAACAACGGATAAACATCCTTATATACATTTTTTACATTCATATTATAGACAGAAGACACTCAGACAATAGACACGTTCACGCTTTCTCCGAGTTTCACACTTACAAATGTTTGTACTGCCCGGGATTGAATCCGGAAATTTTGCTGTAACAGCCGACGTTGATATTACAAAATAACCATGTTTCAAGAGTCGGATATTTGTTACGAATAAATGTACAAAAATCACAAACAATACATTTTCATTAGCGTACACAAAACATTTATCGATATTATCTCTGATTTTATCTTTGGTCATTCGATAAGCGTTTGCTATCATACAGTACTACCGATTCTAGTTAGCAGAATATTCATGGGTTTCATATATCGTTATATTGTTTTTAAGTGATCAGTTGGCTTTTGGTAGACTTTTTTTTTTGTGATCCAATTTACTTCATTTGTTCAATTGACATTTGAAAAAAAAAGTTTGTGTTGTTTTTTTTTTTGCTGTTAAAAGAAATATACGGAAGTGTTTTTGTGTAAGTAATACATATAAAATTATAGAACTATTACGTTTAGTAATAAATTAATCAGTAGTAAAATTAAATTAATTTTTTGGTTTGCTAGACCTATTTTAAAAACAGCAGAGCATATTTTTTTATTTACAAAAGGAAAAAAGAAAACTTTAAACCATAATTTTAAAAACCATATATTTTTTTGTAATAATTTTATATAAGTAAGTTTAACATAGTCAGGAAAGAACTAAATATAAAAAATTAATAATATGAGACTAGAAATTGTTAAAATTTATTAATTTTGAGTACACCGTTTGATCCAATTTAGTAGTACTTTATGACTGATAAGTTTTTTACCTTATAAAAGAATTTTGTATTTTTTGCCATCAATGTAAGTATTTTTACCAAAAACTTTTAATACTTAAATATATAAACTGTAAATATTATTATAATGCTCCATTTAAATTTCTCAAATACGTTTATTTCCTTGTTTATTCCAAATAATTTTGCATGCCCCCTTCTTACATTGCGTACCTATTTGAAAAATTGGCGGCAAATTAAAACTCGTACCAACGTTAAAAAACACATAAATATTTACTATGAATTTAACAAAATAACTTTAAAATGTATCGTTATTATTATCGACCTGATTAAGTTTGAACTACTTTTATTATTTTTCTTTAAAATATCTAACAAAAGTGATAATTGTGAGTTATGTGGCAACAGAGATAAGATGGATTAACTTACTGTAAGTTTATATTTTTATCTTGTTTTACGACACAGTTGGCCAAATTTCGTTGTGTTTAAGATACATAAATTAATGTCCACTGACATTCACACAGCGCCATCTAGCCCCAAACTAAGCATTAGCCTGTAATATGGGTACTAAACAACGGATAAACACACTGCGTTGGCATATAATATGGATACTAAACAGCGTTAGTCGCGCATACTATCAGAGGATGATAGATTGACTCCATATTCTTCTTCGATAACGCGTCCAATGACGTCAACCCGCTCGTTGCCCGAGCGGCAAACTATCTGCCCATGAAGGGTGTTCGATTTAAACATCGCCGACCGAGGCACATATTACTCGACCCAGATGACACTATCACAGAGGCCAACGCGCCTTACACTCACACTCAGCACACTGTACATCGTACACGAACACTAGGAGACCGCATCCGCCGGCGGACGCGTGATTCCCAATCCTCACAGCGTCTCACTCCGTCATATTCCTCCCTCGTCCGAGGGACGGCACTAAGTCGAGGTTCGAGCCCTAGTGGACGCCCTTAGTGCCGTCCTTCTTCTCCTACTTCGATAGGTATCGTAAGCGGTGTCGTGCCGCGACCGGAGCCATCATCGGCTGAGCTAGGCTCGCCATTTCATCCGGTGACGTCGTTAAGGCCATCTGCGGCCAACAACAAAATCATTTCAAAAAAAAAAATCATCATCTACTAGATGATGATTTTTTTTAGTTTAGTCCGCATTGGGCACGTATTGTGGGTTTAAGCCCAATCTCCCCACAACCATACAGAATAAGCAGGCCCTGCATTTTAGTATATCCAGCACAAAACAGAATAAAGGAAATAAATACAAGCGACCAAAACGAATCCTGTCAAAAAAAACATAAATTGTATATTTCAAATCCCACCACGTCTAAAAGTGTTTTCGAATTTTCGAAATTATATGCACGTTATCCGACGCTCTTACGGTGAAGGAAAACATCGTGAGGAAACCTGCGCACGCCTGCGAAGAGATCAAAAGTTGTTCGTGAAGTCGTCCAACCCGCACTGGGCCCGCGTTGACGACTAAGGCGTACCCTTTACAGGTAGGCTCGTGCCCCTCGGTGGGGACGTATATGAGCTGATGATGATGTTGGTGATGAATTTGAACTCCTTATTACATCATCACCATCAATGCTATATTATGGATGCATTTCTTTAAAGGTGCTATCGAAGATTATCGAATAAAATATGATAGTACAATCTTATCAGAAAGATAAGGGAGTCATTAATTCCGAAGGCATACGACATAGCAGACTACTTAAATATATACTGCAGTAAGTATTAATCAAATTTTTTATGTTATTATTGCAAAGGATGACATAAAAAATCCCTTCTAGCATCTATCTAATTTTATTGTCTCATGAAATATAAGTGTTTGGCATTCTGTGCGGGATGAGGGCACTGTAGCTAGTGAAATTACCGGGTATAGGAGACCTAACATCTGTTGTCTCGGGTGACGGACGCAATGCGGCGTTGATGGAGGATAATAACTGTCTATCGGTTGTTGGTCTCATTCAATGCCGCCCTGTCAAAGTCAGGCGCATTACTTACCATCAGGTGAGCCTGACCGTTGACTTTTTGTCATAAAAAAACTATTTCTTACTACTATTAAAGTTATGCTATTAGCTTAGCTGAAGAGTGAGAAACACAGTGAGCTTACTAGCCGTGTTTTTATTTATTAATTGCATATTTAAGCAAATAATGCATCAGTATTAACACATTTACACCTTCCATCATAGAAACTAGATCGAAGCTTAAGACACTATAATATTTTAGACCTTTTTTATATCTTTTACTAGCTTTTGCCCGCGGCTTCGCTCGCATTAAATTCGGGATAACACGGTACTTTCATTTATCACTATACATAGGATTTCCCCTCCCTCCAACTTTAAAGGTTTCGGGGTCAATTTCAGAATTTTTATTAGCAAAAATTATGTTATAGTGAGCTTACCTTAAAAGATAGACATATGCTCTCGCGGACTTTTTTGTAGACCTTTAAAAGGAGAACAATACTCTCATACATGACTTTTGTGTAACTTTAAACGTTTACTCAGCGTACGCAGCGGAAGCTCCAAGTATGAAAAAATACCCCCGATTTTGAAACATTCTTCATTGCTGCTCCGCTTCTATTACTCGTAGCGTGATGATATATAGCCTATAGCCTTCCTCGATAAATAAGCTATCTAACACTGAAAGAATTTTTCAAATCGAACTAGTAGTTTCCTGAGATTAGCGCGTTCAAACAAACAAACAAACAAAAGTCTTCAGCTTTATATATTAGTATAGATAGGCAGACATTTCACCGCCATCTCACCTGATGGTAAGTGATGATGCGGCCGAGGCTGGATCATGCCTGCCTAGAAACAGCCTACTGTGTCCTTGTACTCCCCTATATACAGCACAGCGTCCTTTATGACATTAATAAATTTGTAAACTTCTAAATAATGAAATATTGTGGAAAAGCAATAAATTATTGATTGAAATTTTAGGGAAAACTTAACATTTATGAGCTATGGATAGAAAATTACTAAAAATAATCTCATAAACTTATTCTTTAGCGTAAAAAAGATTAATAACACAAATCGATTTTAGAAACAAAATGGCCGACATCAAATATAAATATGACTACAAAGAACCAGAAAATGTCCAGTCAGAAGTACCAGGACAGCAGAATTTACGTGAAGGTGCAAACAATTCAGCCATAGCTAAACTGACAGAGACAGAAGATAATCTAGACAATCCCGGAGACTACAACCTAGTACCAGTAATGACGGTTACAAAAAAAGAAGCGACGCTAACCAAAGGGGATATGAAACTGCAGAAGGTGTCCGTGCAAGAAAACATCTCGGTGAGTTATCAGCATTTATTCAAAAAACAAACGCTGCCTGGCAAAACTGTGGTGACGCAAGTGCAGAAATTTGAATATCGCTATTAATAAAATTATAATAATTATTACTGTTGTTTAATTTTCAAACCTAAATCGTCTTATGGAAATGCAAAAATCTAAATATATTTATTCAGTTTAGAACTAAGATAAACAATAAACTAGCTAAATGCACAATCTCACTGGGCAAGTGTCGGATCCGGTCGCGCCTCCAGGTTAGTTATGGTGCCCTGGTACTTGTTAGTATACTAGCGGAGTCTTACATACACAATACACTAACCAGATGCACAATCAGAAAGAAATATCAACCAAAAACTGTCCGAGCCGCTTGACACATACGTTGACTTATTATTATATTTATAACATGAAATTATTATTGAAAATGTTGACCTTAACGCCTTATTAAAAGGGTACAAAATCAAAAGCACGAGTATACTACTATGTCACTATGACATGTAGCGAGCGACGTGATTATGAACGAAAATTCTACCCAACAGTGCCGCGGACACTTTTTGATTGCAGTAGCGTGTACTCCATTTATACAAATAAGCAGTGCATACCCTGTGCGTCCAGACAACCCGGAACGCTAACATATGAAATGATATCAACTTATTCACCCCATTTTCCTCTTCAGATTAGAAACCATACGCGAACTGTTGTCATCAACAGCACTGAATTTGACAATAATGAATATTATTTATTGTTTTTGCGATGAGTGTCGCTCACTTTGCATACCCTACCCAAAAACCTCTATGTTGTTTATTATATAAGTATCTAAGATTTAGGTCCATAAAAACGAATGTCAAATTTATTCTCTCACTGGTTCAGATTGTTGTCTACTGAGAAGAATCCAGCAAAAAAACTCAGTTCAAACTCGCATTAATGATAATCATAGCAATATATTTCATTTATACATGCAAAACAACTCATTTTTGTTAAATAATTGCGCGGAGTACTAACATAATATTATAATCATTAATTTACAAAATAATCTTAAATTAAAAAGAGTACGGACCACGAGTCTGTAGATGTCATTGTATTAAAAAAAACTGGTTAGACGAAATTTATCTTTTAAAGTCAATGGTACAAATGACACCAGGCGAATTTAAATCTAACGCTGTATCACTTGATTTGGCACAGCAACGATTGATAAATAATTGAGCAATCAAGCCTAGTAGCCAACGACCACTAGCCTACTAGACGCCTAATGTTTGAATTTCTCGGAACAAATAATTCTGTCAATGCCCCGAAGCGGGGGGAGAGGAAAATATGCATACTGATTCGGCGATTCAAATTCCCGCCATAACATGGATGACAACTAGTGATGGGGAAGTATAGTAAAAATATACCAGTGTTTATTTTATTCTAAAGGATATTATGAAGAAAAAATATATTATGTAATTTATCAATTCAAATTATATGAAGGATTTTTTATATTTTTTTGAAATTATCCTTAAAATTGATTCTTCATCATTATCAGCTTATTAAACGTCCCCACCAAGAGCACAAGTCTAAACGTAAGGGTGTTTAGGCCTTAGTCGTTCACGCGGGCCTTGTGCGGATTGGCTGACTCACGCAGAACCATTGAATCCTTCGGAGCGTGCCGCAAGATTTCCTCACGATGTTTGCCTTCACCGTAAGACGTCGTAAACGTAAATAATAAATTCGAGAATTCGTAAATATATTGGTAAGTGGCGGGATTTGATCCTCAGCCCTCCCGGTAGAAGGCAACATCCACACCATTAGCCACCGGCACCATTGAGCCACCGCGCGAATTGATTAATTTTGTATAAATTATTCAACTGCAGGTTACTGCAGTTGAAGATTTGTGAAAAACTCTCGTGATATACTTTTACTACCATAAAATGTCATTTTACATTTAACTCACGTCATTTGATTGTACATGTTCTCTGAATACGAATACGTCTGCGGAGTCGTTCTAGGAAACACGGACTAAATGATTTTTTAATTACACTTTACCAGGCATAATGTTTTGAAAGCACTCCACATTCATATTTAACATTATCAGCAAAACTACGACACTGCATTGTATAAATTTTAGAGCTATGTGGTGTCAAAATAACGTCTTAAAAAAAGATTAGAATATGGTGAAAGAAAGGTCTCTCTCGGTATTGAATTAGTTCATTAGCAAACAAAACAAAGCAAAAACAGGATCTAGCTATCTATAACGTTTAGGCTGTAGTAGCGCTTCGATTTTGGAGTCGTGCGGTGCGCGGGCCGATGAATCTCGCAAAGTACTAATGTTAGTTGCAACAGTAAAATTAATAACTTTTACAGATTAATTTCATGTGTTTTGGAATATGTGGAATATTTATAAATAAAAAGTTTACATTCAATACTTATAACAATATTAAAATAATTGTACCTAAGTTAAAGTTATTTAATCTGTGGTTAAAGTAAAAGTCTATTACGCACTCGTATATTAACCGTTATCTAAATCCCACTAGTAATGTCACAGCCCTAGTAACGCGTAACACTAATGAAAGAAAGGTTAAGCACTATTTATTTACATTAGAAAGATAGGGATGTACTGATAAATAAATGCCATGGTTACGAATTCAGTCCAGCGTAATTTAAGCTTTGAATAAATTGATTCTTGACCATAATTATCTTAAATTTGGCTTTCCTGAGAAAAGTTATACCGTTTTTTTTTAAATTAAATAATTGTCTACATTTTTCACACCATTTCGTTGTACGTACAGGATGCCATGTTTCGGCACTTTCGTATGTTATTTTGTAATAAATACGAGAGATGTAGACGGGTCACGGATTTGGTCGATACTAAGAGAGATTACGCGATCGGTGTCTTGAGTAAGACGTATAAGTCTTACGTGTTGTCTGAAAGTATTTGCCTTGCATTAGGAGTCCAGTAGGCTGTAGTGTCGTTGCTAGTAGCAGCATCATCATCAGCTCATTAAACGTCCCCACCGAGGGGCACGAGCCTACTAGTACGCGGGTGTATAGGCCTTAGTCGTTGACGCGGGGCCAGTGTGGATTGGCCTGACGCACAAACTTTGAATCACTTCACAAACATGCGCGGGTTTCCTTACCATGTTTTCCTTCACCGTAACAGCGTCGGATAAACATACATATAATTTCTAATAATGAAAAAAACATTGGTGCGTGGCAGGATTTGAACCTGCGCCCTCCAGATCGGAACAGTCCACACCATTGAGCCACTGTTGTGCAAATGCTGCTCTGTTATGGTCAGGCGTATCACTTACCATCCTGACCACTGTACACTTGGTAACTTAAAAAAACCATTATTTTCCCTTTTCAATATACGTTACATAAATTGATGCCGCTTTGCCGATCTTCGATTGAAGAAACAAAAGATCAAAGATCGACAGATTATAAAAGTGCTCAATGATATGGAAAATTCAATAGGTAAAACCGAACATCACTACATAGTATAAAACAAAGTCGCTTTTTGTCCCTATGTGCGCTTAAATCTTCAAAACTACGCAATGGATTTTGATGCGGTATTTTTAATAGAAAAAGCGATTCAAGGGGAAAGTATGTATATTTATACATTTATATATATATTTTATATATATATAAATGTATAAATAATAAATTAATAAATATCCACTGACATTCACACAGCGCCATCTAGCCCCAAGTTATATACCCTGTATTATGAGTACTAAACAACGGATAAACATATTTATCTAATTTTTTTTTGTAAATACATACATATTATACATAGAAAACACCCAGACCATTACAAACAACATGTTCATGCACACAAATGTTTGTACTGCCCGGGGATCGAACCCGGAACCCTTGGTGTTGCAGTCGACCTCTCAACCGCAACACCAAATGGGTCGTCGGAGAATAAACTAACTGGATGCACAAACGCGATGAAATATCAACCGAAAAAATGTCCGAGCCGCTTGACACATACGTATACACAGACATCCGAATATACAATTAGACTGGACAAGCCGCCAAGTTTATAGGCAGTCGCAATGTTCGCAATTTCTTTTCGGCTCTTACCTTTGAAAAGAGATGGCGCTAGTCGTCATGTAAACATTGACATCCGCAAAAATAGTGATTTAAAAATATAAAAAAAACGAATATCGACATAAAATGCGTATAATTTGCTTTAATTTGTGAAGAAGATCAAGTGACATTATTATTCTTGTGAAATAACGAAGGACGACTAGTGTAGAACACTTTTTGTGAAATGAAACTCAAGTGACACAAATACTATAACTGTTGAAGAAAAGAACATACTAACAACGTAACAACAACTGTGCTATCAATTGGATATAGTGATACACGTATGTACAGTGAACTATCAGATCTTTATTATTGATTTTTTTGATAACCTCGAAATCATTATTCAAATCAATAACGATTGCGCGTGTGCTGCCATCTATTGAGGAGTACCTGTTTTAGATTATAACCCCACTTACCATTGCCAATACAAACAAGGAGAACTTTCAGTTGACAGAATTAAATGCCATAATATTTGTTCAGAGGGCGCTGTTAAGTACCACAACGTAGAACTAGAGGGCATCAACAACATTAAAAATGGATAATCTAATATTGAAAACATAACTATGCGTAACAAAATGCATAAGTCAAAATCACATCTGGATCTATCTGTATTGGCTCACGATTTACTAAATTCCACTATATTGGATTCCACCATGTTGAGTATTCAAAGTGAAACACATAATAATTACAATATATCATGCCACGAGGAATATTCACGAGAGCTCGACTCATTAAAATCTGCCTTGGAACAAGCAAATCAGGAAGTTGACAATTTGAATTTAGAAAATAGTAGCCTTAAAACAACTATAGAAGGGCAACAAAAACAAATAGAAACATTAAAAAAAATTGCATGTAATTTTGGAGCACGGAAAGATAATTATACCCCACTTCGACGTAAAATAAATAATATTAACTTAGTAACACCTAAGACGTCACCATTGAACTTTGAGAAATCGGTGTTATTTAATTCATGCACAAAAAAATCCTCGTTCAATGAAAAATCCGGAGACTTCAACCCATCATTGCCTAAACCTTCTTACCATTCCGATTTTATATGGCCAAAAGATGTCGCTAGTCGTTCTAAAAACACAGAGATTGATTACAACTTTGAACAAGATAAATCTTGCTGTAATAATATATTGACCGAAGACATTCAAAAGTCAACTGTGTACATTTTAGGCGACGATCAAATAAAAGGATTAACACGAAAAATGAATAAAAGCCGAAATACAATTTTGAATGACCCGTACGCCATTTCTACTGTTGTCAAGCCAGGAGCTCCAAGTTCAAATGTGTTAATATCTTGTGAAAATTTGGCCAAGAAGCTTCAAAAAAGCGATATTGTTATTTTAGCTGTTGGATCGAATGACATAAATCCTTATTTACTGTTTTCGGAACTTGGTACGGCATTATATAAATTGAAAGATTATCAAGTATTTGTTGTAAATGTACTATTCAACAAACACCTAAATATTGATTTGTTAAATTATAATATAAAAATGTTAACAAAGAATTATGACAATTGTAAATTCATACATACTACAAAAAATAATTATAATTACCTAAATGAATTATGTCGTAAATTATGTATTGAAATTGACTATTTACATTATGAATCTAATTATATTGTGACACATCATAATATGCCATTAATACTGAGAGATTTACTTAGTTCTCAATCTTATAAAAGGAAAACACAGATTGCGACATCTAAGAAATTGGTACAAAAAACACTATATAACTACTTTTACAATATAACCACACAGACACAGAGTAATGAGACCTTTTTTCGAGCCCAATAAAATTACATTATTCCATCAAAACATAGCGGGGATACTTAGTAAACAGGATTTGTTTGACGTAACACTTCTTGAATTAAAAAAGGAACTAGGATCTATTGATATTATTTGTTTAACCGAAACGTTCATAAAAACAGGCTCTGAAAACAATTTAAACTTACGTGGCTATAAATTAGCTTCATTTTTTGTCGAAATCAACGTAGAGGTGGGTCATGCATACTACTAAAAAATGATTTGGACTATAAAATAATTGACACCAAAGAAGCAATGTGTTACTCATTTGAATGTTGTGCTTTAGAAATACAACAATATAGATTAATAGTAGTATGTTTATATAGAACTCCAAACTCCAAACCTGATATTTTTTTGGAGCAATTGCAATCTTTAATCAGTAGGTTGACCCGGAAACATAACAAAAAAATTATATTATGTGGGGACTGGAATATTAATATTATGCTAGACAGTAAAAATGAAAGGGAGCTAAAAAGTATATTAAAAAATCATTGTTTGACAAGCCATGTTAATAAACCAACTCGAAAAAATGCTTGTTTAGACCTCATATGTAGTAATTTAGGTAATACATTTGTTGCAAACACTCATTATTTATGTTTATCAGATCACGAGACGGGTCAAAGCTTAACTTTTCATGTAGATACAGACCCTAATTTCACTAAAAAGCAAGACTTTAGATTTGAGTACAGACGGGACATGTGTAGGGATAACGAAAGAAAATTCCTGCAGTGTATGTCATCTTTATCGTTTTGTGAAGTTCTTGAGGAAACTGATACAGAGAGTGCTTTTCGTTGTTTTTATGATAATTTATTATTATTCTATAATCTCTGTTTTCCTATTATAAGGGTAAAGATTATTAGTAAACCAATAAAGAATCTTTGGCATACTAAAGGGATAAAAAGGTGTTGTATTCGTAAAAGACAATTATATCTAAAACTTCGCCTGTCTTCGCCGAATAAAAAGTATATAAAAAAACATTATAAAATGTATTCAAAGATATTGAAGCAGTGTATATTAAAGTCACAAAAAATTACTAATTTTCGTTATATTTCAAAGTCGAAAAATATATGTAAAACATCATGGGACATATTAAAGAAATATATATACATAACTCTAGCTCAAAAAACGACATCAAACACATTAAATTAAATGAAAAAAAATATATATCTGACCCAAATGACATCTGCAATGAATTTAACAATTATTTTATAAACTTGACGAATAATACTATAGGTAATCAACATAGCTGTAGTAACGTACCAAACCATATAACTAACCATCATAAAAGTATCTATTTAACACCGGTAAGCGACTACGAAATAATGAAAATAATTAAAAATTTAAACAATACTAAGGCTACAGGATGTGATGACATAAGAACGGACATTATTAAAAAAAGTGCTAAATTTATTGCTACACCTTTAACTCATATAATAAATCTTTCTCTAGTTCAAGGTCATTTTCCAACACAATTAAAAAAATCTATAGTAAAACCCTTACATAAAAATGGTCCTCATGATAACATGTGCAATTATAGACCAATTACTGTTAATCCAATACTGTCTAAGCCCTTTGAAAAGGTAATATACGAAAAATTTTATTCGTTCATGACGGTGGAACAACTGTTCAAAGATGAACAATTTGGCTTTCGTAGAAATAGCTCTACGACACTAGCATGCTTTCAACTCATCACAGATATAACTAAAAATATAGATAATGGATTGCAGACATTAGCTGTATTTCTCGATATGAGCAAGGCATTCGATTTTGTGTCCCATTCACTTTTGATAGAAAAAATGGAAAGATACGGGATCCGAGGCACAGCATTATCATGGATAAAAAGCTATTTATCGGATCGCCAACAATGCGTACGTATAGAAAAAACCACAGATAAGGTAAAAAAGTCATATTTTTCTACTTATGCTCATAATCGATGTGGCGTGCCTCAAGGCAGTATTCTGGGACCTCTGCTCTTCTTATTTTACATTAATGATCTACCAAATGTCTTAAATCAAAAATGTATTTTATTCGCAGATGACACTACACTGTTAACGCAAGCTAGTAACAAAGATAATCTAGAATTAATATCTAACACTAACTTAGAACATATTGTACAATGGCTAGAGAACAATAATCTTAATTTGAATGTTGATAAAACTAAGTTTATAAAATTTGAAACTCAAAATAGGAATAGCGTTAATATTGATGTGCATTATAAAAAACTAATATAGAAAATGTTACCACCACCAAGTTTCTTGGTATAATTATTGATAAATATTGTAGTTGGAAATATCACATTGACCATATAGTAAATAAACTCGATCGATTTGTTTATGCTTTGAATAGAATAAGACATGTCACTTCCAAACGAGCTGCAATTGCAGCTTATCATGGTTACGTGGGGTCTGTATTAAGATATGGTATTATATTGTGGGGTAATTCAGTAGATATTCAAAGAGTCTTCAAGGTCCAAAAAAAATGTATGAGAGGCATCTGTGGTGCAGATTATCTTGACAGCTGCAAGCCTTTGTTTAAGTTGTTGAATATCTTACCAGTACCATGCCTATATATTTATGAAATCGGAAATTTTGTACATAAATATCCAGGATTGTTTACAAAGAAAAACTCCACAGCAAACTACAAAGGTAGACAAGGACACAAATTGTGTGTCCCTGATCAAAGATTGGTATTATATTCAAAAAATGTTTATTGTATGGCCATAAAAATATATAATAAAATTCCTGACATTTTCAAAACATTACCTTATAATAAATTTAAACATAGTTTACATAAGTTTCTTATTGATAAAATGTATTATAAAATTGACGATTTTTTTAAAGATAGGATTTGACATAAATTATATAATATTAATTCTTGACATCATGATTTAAATTCAAATTAATGGTTTTAAATAATAAAAAAAATATATGATATATTATATTAGATATGAATGTTTAAAATTTTAAATAAATTATTATTCATGTAAAAAATATTAAGACAGTTTATACATTTTCTACTAAAACTTTTGCACGTCGAATTTTCGACTGAGTATGTTGGAATTGTATTGAAATGAACACCAAATTGTAACCATATTCTTGCAAATAAATGATTTTATTATATTATTATTATTATTATAAAAGTTATTATATTTCTTGGTATTTTACTGATTCATTGCGATGATAGCATGTTACAATTGCACAGGATGGCATTTTGGGAAAAAACGGTAATTTCTTCTAATATTCGTGCGTCTTGACTCGTCTCACAGAGCGTAAACTAGCAGCCAGTGTATGCTCGTTGAGCTTACAGTTGTCGCACTTTAAACGCGGCTTGCCCCATCTCCTGTATTGGGAAATCTGTGTACGTATTGTTATTGTTATATTTAGACCGTACAATTATTCATTTAACTTTTGACCTTAACGCGTCATAGACAGAGTACAAAATCAAAAGCACGAGCACACTACCAGTCATTATGCCATGTAGCCAGCGACGCGATTATGAATGAAAATTTTGGCCCACTGACGCGATGAGCCAATGATATTTTGTATATATAAAGGTAATACGCCACCCGTGCCTCAAAAACGAACCGCCGAATACAGTTTGTAGTCTTTTGTTTAGGTAAATGTACGCTCATTCGAAATATGTGTATGTGTGCTGTCGCTGCATTCGGAACACTTTTTCGATTGTTTTGTGAGCATATCACGAATCTATACTTTTTACATCATTGCGATGAGCAGGCATTACGATTACGATTGCACATGTAGTTAGTTGCTTGTTTATCTACGTTATGAGCACAAATCGTAAGAAAAACAAAGAATATGATTTAGAAATTAAACTGAGCTAATATGGATACACCTACGTTATTTTGAATTGAAAGAAAGAAAGAAAGAAAAACTATTTATTGACCTTTACAATAAAAAATACACAGCCGAGAAAAAACATTACATATTACTACGCACTTATTTTTTAAAATAAAACTATAAACACAAAAAAATAGGTCAAAGGGTTCCGTCTCAGCTTAAGCCATTTAATTGACTAAATCTTGTCACGAAAAAAACCTTAGGAAAATTTTCAAATACACACCTTTGTTTACAGGATAAGAGAAATGGTGTAACTCTACCCATAGAGGAATCAGCGTACCAGTATATTGTATCAGAGGTGCCCACCAATCATCAACCAATCAGAATGGAGGGGAACCAAGAAGAGAGAAGGACAAGAATCCCCATGAGATTCAAAAACGCCGTCAACAGAGTGAGAAGGGAGAGATCTGTGCCGGATAGAAAAGACATAGAGGTAATATATAATTTTATATATATGACGAACCATGCGTCAAAAAAAAGTCAAAATACATTTATTTCAAATTAGGCTTACAAAAAGCACTTATGAACGTCAAAAAATATACAAAAATACAATAAAAAACAATTAAAATACTAAACGAAAACTATGAAGTTTGATGCTTGAAAAAATAGCGCTTCAGTGGTTTGGCCTGTTGATTATTACTATAACATAAAAATGAAATTGGACTGTCTGTTGTGTAACGTGCATGATTAACATCGAGCTCCGTGTTATTTTGAAATTAAAAATAGTTTAAGTGCAACAAACCAGTTGTTACGTGTTAAAATCTATTCTTCAAACGTTCATTACAGAGTGTACGATTACAATTAAAGTGAGTGACGCGAAAAGTACAAAACACAACAATAATATTAATAATCTGCTGGCCTATTAAGCGAACTCGTTACGATCGTGCCGATGACGTGTGCGTGCCCTTCGAGAGGCCACTGTGGAAAACGAAGGTTTCGTATGATGATTTAACGGGACCTCTAAAACAATTCGGTATTCTCCACCATCCGCAATAAAATACATTATACATATATTACGATTGTTTATTTGCAATATTGTATTTTTAAATACACTGAAACCAATAAATATTAGGTCAATTGATAATAGTGAGCAATGACGTCACATATCACTAATCATACAAAATATGGAAACGTTCCTTTTTGACAGTTCATAAAAAGTGCGTCAACGATTAGTGGTGTCAAATACCCAATTGCAGCCAGAAGGAAAAATTTGTGGTTGTTATAAATTGTACGCTATGACTCGCCGAATGTGGGCCCTCAGATGAACCGGGTCAAATGCCATATCACTGAATCTGAGCAAATAAAATGATTTAGGTGTACAAAAATAAGAACTTTGCCTTGAACATAAAAAGAAAATCCAATCAGATGGTGGGCCCTCAGTTCTCCTGTACTCAAAATTTATTTTAATGCTAATTTTTTTTTGCGTTATACGAAGTTTCTCTTGTAAGGTTTTAATTTTAGTAGAAGTTGCCACAATGCTACCTGCTGATAGTACAGAGTTTTTATATTATACTATGTAGTACAGACTAAAACCTATAGTAAAGTGATTCCTCGGACGAAACGTTGCAAAAAAAGATTTATATAATTAAAGACCAGGTGGAAGGTGTATTAATTTACACATAATCATACAAAATTGTAGCCAATTCGTAGTACAAAATAATGTATCTGTGTGGTTTGTAAATACTCCTCTATTCAACCTATCGCAGTCCACTGCTGGACATAGGTCTCCCCATTTTGCGCCAGATATCCCGGTCCTCCGCTTTTTTCATCCAGGCTCCACCAGCGACCTTTCGCAAGTCGTCGGTCCATCGGGCCGGAGGGCGTCCTACGCTACGCTTGCCGAGACGCGGTCTCCACTCCAGAACTCGTCTGCTCCAACAGTAACGATCTGCTCTTGCAAATACTTGCTTGCATGAAATAAAACTAATTCATTAATATGTGAACAAAATATTGTATTGCAGCTTACACAGTGTCTTCGCTCCATATTAACATCAGAATTAAAAATATGAAAGACGAGATTTCTGAATTAAAGGACAGTTGTAATTTTATGAGCAATATATATATGATGACGTGATAAAAACACGTGACAAAAAACAAAGATAAACAAAAATAAAATTTTGAAAAGGAAAAAGCAAATCACTAAATAATTGTGGTCAAAAGGGCCCTGTCTCAGCTTTCCGTGTGTCTGAGTTAAAATTATTCCAAAGTGGTCACGACAACGCTGTTATTCGGACAGTGCCATCCGAGCACGGGATCATCTTTATTTTAAAGAAAGAAAAAATAATCATTTATTGACCCTTTAACATAACATAAATTTTACAAGTAGTACGATTACATAAACATAAAAAATTACAATAAAAAGGTCTATTGGACCCGCCTCGGTATATGTTGAAACAACGCGCGCCTGCCTGTATCAGACGATTTCATCATCATCAGCTCATTAATCGTCCCCACCGAGAGGCACGGGCCTACCCCTATAGGAAGATTAGGCCTTAATCGTCAATGCGGATTGAACGACTTCACACACAACATTCGAATCTCTTCGCAGGCGTGCATGAAGGTTTCCTCACGACGTTTTCCTTCACCGTAAGAGCGTCGGATAACGTACATATAATTTCGAAAATTCGAAAACACATGGGTACGTGTCGGGATTTGAACTTCAGTCCTCCCGATAGGAGGGCGACAGTCCACACCATTGAGCCACCGAATGAACTGAAGAATGATTTAACGTCACTTAATTTAAAATTAGGTTATTTCATCTTATAACACGCACTTATTAAAATTACAGTAATAATTATTATTAATTTTACTTTTCGATATCCGTAGGAGAACTAGGGTGACCGACATAGCTCAAAGGATAAGCAAGTTGAAGTGGCAGTGGGCAGGGCACATAGTGCGTAGAACCGATGGCCGATGGGGCGGAAAGGTTGTCGGGTGGCGTCCACGTTACGGAAAACGAAGCGTAGGCCGACCCCCGACCAGATGGACGGATGACCTGGTTAAGGTGGTGGGTAGCAGATGGATGTCAACTATTAGGAATCGGCCCGCGTGGAAATCATTAGGAAAGGCCTTCGTCTGTTCTGTAATGATAATTATAATTTTTACTTTTCAGACTGCACTTTCATTGCACCCACGGCGATCATCGATACCAAGACTCAAGACCAGCGTCCGATCGCCGAAACCAGAAGACGAAGAATTCGAGAAGATCTACGATGAAATTGTCGACAGCTCCATTAACTTAGACATATCGCTCCTTAACAACAAAGTGGACGATCCAATCAAAGTTGAGAACAGTTTCGAGGAAATCATACACGACTACGACGAGGGCAAAATGAAACCGATCAGCGTTGAAAAACCTAAATCGAAAATACCAATGCTGAAACGGAAAAGTGAAGCTGAAATCGTTGTGCCTGTAAATGTTGATAGTACAACCAAAAACAACTCCTTTGTTGATGAAAATAAAATTCAAGATCCAATAACAAAAGTAACTAAAGATGATGAAGTCAAATCTAAAAAGATACCGTCCAGGATTGCTGTTAGTAAGAAATATGAGGACGAGGGTAAAACAAAAGGCGTATATCAGAGATCCACGAGTAAATCAGTGTCTAATGATAATAAACATACGATGGAAATAGAAAACGTATCTATTAAATTTTCGTATGAAAACGATATAGGACCTGAAAATGTTCTCAAAATTGATGATATCACCGTTCAATCAATTGGTGGGAGTAATATAGAGATAGTCGAACTTAATCCAGTAGTTGAGACCGAATTTCATAGTATAATTGAAGAAATTAATCTGGAACCTTCTATAATAGAAATTGTTGAATCTACGCCATCTACTGCAACCATAATTGATACAAATAACAACAATAACGTTTATATTGAAGAGATAGTCGAAAACGATGCGCCTAAAAATCAGGATATAGAGGGCGCACAAACAAATAGTTTCACCTGTCAAAGTAGTAAAATTAGACTTCGACAAGCATTTAACGCGTGATCTTAAAATAGACAATATGAGTGAAGAAACTCCGAAAATCGAAACCAATAAAAACGGAGCTATAAAAGGATTAGATGAACATGTTGATAACAATAAAGACACCGTAAGAGATACTGTAATACAATCGGTTACATTAAATCCAAAAAGACTTGATACTGATATAAATAAAAACGGTTCAGACGACGACAACGACACGCCTATACTTAGAGGCAAGGTTAACAGAATGATAAATAGACTACATTCGAATGGTCCAGAGCTGAAGAAAGAGTCAATTCAAGAACTGCCAAAACCAAAATCTGTTCTGTCGAAGATTGCTTTGTTCGAGGTAAAAATATTATTTCTATCTCTATTTATATATCCTGTCGCACACTGCTGGTCATGGGTCCATTTGCTGTCAAATATATTGGCGCTTTTATTAGGAGTAAATGCCACCGCGCAATGTACGCAGTATTGTCCAGTACACAAGATGGCGCTGCTGCCTACCACACGTTTTTATTCTGAACCCCCCATCTCACTGATAACTGAATCATCATCATCAGCTCATTAAACGTCTCCACCGAGAGTCACGAGCCTACCCGTATAGGTTGATTGATTAGGCCTTAATCGTCCACACAGGCCCAGTGCGGATTGGACGACTTCACACACATCTCTTCGCAGGCGTGCATGAAGGTTTCCTCACGATGTTTTCCTTCACCGTAAGAGCGTCGGATAACTTACATATATTTTCTAAAATTCGAAAACACATTGGTACGTGTCGGGATTTGAACCTCAGCCCTCCCGGTAGAAAGGCGACAGTCCACACCATTGAGCCACCGACGCTCTGAACTGACCAAATCATACTTTATCATAAAAATCAGCCTTATATCAAAAAATATATATAACTCAAAGGTGACTGAATGACATAGAATCTATCAACGCACTGCCCAAACCACTTGACGGATCGGGCTTGATCTACATCAAGCCCTACTTCTGTGAACATTAATTCAGGTTTTTCAGCGTCTCTGCGAACTCTTCCAAAATCTCTGCCACAATGACGATATCGTCAGCAAAAAGAAGATAACAAATATAAGCTCCAGTAATGTTGACGCTTCATTTGACTAATCCAGGGTCTTAAAGGTCCTCCAATATATTTGTAAACAGTTTCGGGGATATAAATCCCCCTGTCTCCAACCGCGACGCAAATGGAAGGGTCTTGTCCGTTGAATTTGGATTTGAACGGTCATCGTCGCTACGTTGGAGTGACATTTCAACACCTCGAAATATCGCCAGTATATCAACACATTGCTGCAGATTCTCGATAACAGCTCAGGTATTGATAAAGTCCAAGGCTTGCTCGTAGTTCACTAATACCATACACTGTGGCTGTTCATACTTCTTGGTCTTCTGCGCGTATTATATATAGCTGTAGCTGCCAAACAGTTGGAGGTGTATTGAATTGTACAGAGGTGGTTTGATTTCAACTAGTCTCATGGCGAGACAGTCACAAGCCAACAATTTGTACACAAAGCTTAGAACGCTATACCACCTTAAGAATAAAACGACTTAATCAACATATCTGCAATGTAACATGTAGCCCCCGATCAAAATTTTGTATTGTTTAGAAAATCCGGATTCGTGATTAGTGATCCGGATTTGGCAGCCGAGTGAAAACTTGCGGATATCCGGACTTTTCGGATAACGGATAGTCTGGATTGCGTTCCCTAGTAGTAACCCACCACGTCCCACGTCGACCTTATACGGATTAATTGATGTGGCCGGGACCGACGGCTCCAAGTGACCTCCGAAGCATGGAATTATTTTTCATTTCTGACAATCACGTGATTCAGCTAGCAAATTCCTTACCAAACTGGGAAAAATCATGCCAAGTGGTTTCCACTATGCGATCACACCGTAGTCTTTGAACCCACAACACCAATCTAAACGTTGAAATTAATATATATTTTTACTTATAATTATATACATACTATTTTATTTTTAGCGTCATGAACCAAAAGGCGTCAACGGTCAAAAACCAAAAGAAACTAAAATCCCCAAATTCCATTCTAGACCTAAGCAAGAATTCAAGCCGAAAATAGTAGATGAAGTTCTTAAACCTGTGCAAAGGAATTCAATCGAAAACCACAATGATACTCGAACTGAATCGATTAGGAATTTAGACATAAACAAAAAGAGTATGACGAAAGATTTAAAAGCAGAGACCCTCATAGTTGAAGATATAGCTCTTGAGAAACCTTTAATTGTAGAAACTATAATACAAAATGAAATAATACCAGACATATACAGTTCAACTCCCATACAAGAAAAAAAACCTAAGAATTCGCGAAGAGAGATAACAATTGAGAATGTCAGTGAAATATTATTAAAACCAATTGAAATTGAATACATAGAAACTTCTAATATAAATACTGAAGCAGATAATACTAGTAAAGAATATAAAGTTGAAGAGATTACTTTAAATCCAATTATGGAGACTGCACAGTACGATGTCAAAATTGAAAAATCAGAAACTGCATTCGAATACCAACCCTCTGGCATTAATAATAAGGATTTCAACGAACCTGCAAGTCTTGACTATGTTCTAGACAGATTGAACAACTTCAAGTCCTCATTCGAAGATAGTAATTTGAAAAAGTCAAAATCAGTTGCAGAGTTAGACTTAGGGGATGCAGTCAAAGGGAAAGTGAACCAAATGATTTTAAGAATGCAGTCAATAGATCGAGTTGGGGTGGAGAAGAAAGAAGTAATCGGTGCTAGGGAGAGGCCGCGGAAGAAATCCGTTTCAGAGAAGATTGCACTGTTCGAGGTGGGTGTGAAAATAATACAATCTTATTTATTTATTTATTAACACTTAATTCAAACAAAAGTAATATGATTATGAAGTACAGCATAAGTTTTACAAACTTTACCGTGTACCACATTCGCCAAAAGATTTTAACTATAACAATAATCTTAGTACTAATCTTATCATACAGAATATTAAATCATTACGACTACTAAAATGTATATCATACTTACTACTTATAATAATATAATTACTGTTCATTTGCGCCTATCCAACCGAGAGGGCTCACTGCTCGCTGTGACGTCACGCAATGCGACTTGCACGACAACATTATAGCAAAAAACCGGTCGCCTACGATAACGCATATACAGGTGGTTCAAATTTAAGCGGCGACGACTGTGACTATATTGATAATGGCGAGTTATTAGCGACCCTGACTGGAGTGCAATGAGTCGTGGGTTCGGCTCCAAATGAAATTATTGTCCATGCTTTTCACTACATAGTATAAAACAAAGTCGCTTTTTCTGTCCCTATGTATGCTTAAATCCTTGAAACGATTACGACGCGGATTTTTTATATAGATAGTGATTGAAGTGGAAGGTTTGTATATAATAGCACTCATTAAATAGTGGAGAAAAACTGTTATTTTTGTTTCAGCGGCGTGTCTATTGTCAGCATTGCACCTGTGCGAAGCCGGGGCAGGTCGCTTGTTTATTATAAATGTGAAAAATATGTGTGTCCATTTGTTTGTCCATCTTTTGCAGCAAAACGGAGCGACAAACTCTTCAAAGAGGGAATGAAATTCTATATGGGACTTTCCTAAGTTTTCAGAGCAAGAATATAAAAATCTGTACACATGCTTTTTGTATCCAACCTTAAATACATGCCTTAGGTACTCGTATAAGTCGTATAAGACAGAAAGCGAAGCGTAGGCCGACCCCTAACCAGATGGACGGATGATCTGGTTAAGGTGGCGGGTAACAGATGGATGTCAACTGCAATAGATCGGTCCGCGTGGAAATCATTAGAGGAGGCTTTCGTTCAGCAGTGGACATAATTAGGCTGTAATGATGATGAATGATGATAAGTCGCTTTTTAAGAATTTTCCCTCTAAATTTCCTTTACATTAATCCGGTTGTTATTTTTTATTTATTTTATTACGATTTAATGTAATTTATTCTAATAAATAATCCATGGTGGTTGAAAATAAATTTATTATTAATATAATAGTTAAAATAGGGAATGGAAACAAGAGTGAAGCTGCGGGTCAAAGTTAGTTCTAAATAGCTTTAAAGTGTTCTTAGTGGCGTCCACGTAGGGTCAAAAGTAGCATAGGCCGACCTCCGACTAAAACTAAATGGACGGATGACCTGGTTAAGGTGGCGGGTAGCAGATGGATGTCAACTGCCAGGGATCGGTCCGCGTGGGAGTCATTAGGGAAGGCCTTCGTTTAGCTATGGACATATTAGGCTGTAATGATGATGAGGTGAAAGTAACTTTGTCTGTATGTCTGTAGGTTTATCGGTTACTCGGTATATTTAAGAGGTAAATCTATTTCATGATCAAGTCAACCGATTTTAAAGAAATTTCAACACAGTCTAGATATTGAACGAATTGCTTTAATGAGAAGATAGATAATTTCCACTGTATGTTTTTTTTCTATCATTGTCATCATCAGCTCATTATACGTCCCAACCGAGGGCCACGAGCCTACACGAAAGGGTATTTGTAATTGGCCGACTTCACGCACAACCTTGACACAAAGCGTCATGTTGTCAATTTTGTTTTATTTACTGAAATTTGTGTTTAATCGAATGTTATGTGGTAATCTATCAGCTCATTAAACGTCCCCACCGAGGGGCACGAGCTACCGTTAGGGTGATTGGCTTAGTCGTCCACGCGGGCCCAGTGCGGATTGGACGACTTCACACAACCTTCGGGATCTCTTCGCAGGCGTGCATGAAGGTTTCCTCACGATATTTTCCTTCACCGTAGAGCGTCGGATAACGTACATATATTTTCGAATTCGAAAATACATTGGTACGTGTCGGGATTTGAACCACAGCCCTCCCGGTAGGAAGGCGACAGTCCACACCACTGAGCCACCGACGTTCTTAATGTATAATAATGGTGGATTATTAACCTTATTGTTCGTAAACAAGTGTGTGTTTGGCAAATGAAATAAAACAGAACAACGGTCACTGAGTTCTCTCAAGAAGTCCGCGTAGGTTTCGGTAAAGTACACCTTTACTGAAACTTATGGGGTAGAGAGGGAATTCATCTGTCATTCATCGATCATCACTCATTTTACTAGATGGTAGACTCGATACTGAGTCGTCTTGCTAGGTACCACCGCAGTGCCAGATATCGTCCCGTGAAACAGGAGTGTTATGCACTTTTGTGTTTCGGGATGAGGGTACTGTAGCTACTGAAATTACTGGGTTTAGAGACCTAATATCTGCCGTCTCAGGTGTCGGGCGCAGTACGGCATTGATGGAGAATAATAACTGTCTATAAATTGTTGGTCTCCTTCTATGCCTTCTGTCATGGTTAGGCGTCTCACTTACCATCAGGTGAGCGTCCTGACCGTCCTGTACATTTATCAAAAAATAATACATTATATCAATAATGGTCACGACAGCATGGTCTATGACCTTAGCCTGTTCCAAATGGAACTAATTAACAAAAATGTAATCTTGAACGAGACCGTTACAAATTAATTTGAGGGTAGTTAAACATTACGAAGCGTCTATCAACCCACCTGCTACTAGAATCTTTTTTTACCCATTGACTTTGAAAATTACGAATCTTGTGTTGAAATAATTAAATATAATTATAAATTAACATTCAACTAAGTTAAATAGCTGCAGGTACTACAAAATGGTATGTAATATGGATTTATTATTTAATATTTTTGTGGAATTAATTTAAGGTCTGCTATGCACTCGTCTCACCTCCCGGCCTGTGACGCAAGCTAAACAGTCTCTTGGTAGATTATGGGCTCGTACACTCCTCGAGGGTTAAGCCAACCTCACCGGCCGTGGTGCATCCTGCCGAACAGTCCTTTTAGTAGTTATTAGATTTTTTTATGTTATTATGTACGGGACGGTCAGAACTCTCCCCGATGGCATGTGATGGGCCTAATACCAGAACGCGGCATTGAAGTGACCACAACTGAATAGACAGTTTATTTCCTCCTCAAAGCTCACTGCGCCCGACACCCGAAAGACAGATGTTAGGTCTCTTATACCCAGTATCTTTCACTAGCTACAGTGCTCTCGTGCCGAAACACAAAAGTGCATAAAACTCCTGCTTCACGGGACGATATCTGGCACTGCGGTGGTACCTACCTCGACGACTCAGTATCGAGTCTAGTAACTAATTTATGGACTCCTAGTACCTCCTCAAGGTTTAAGCCAACCTCACCGGCCTGTGGTGCATCCTGCTAACAGCCTCTTGTAATTTATGAACTCCTAGTACACTCCTAGGGTTAGTAATTAAGAAGAGTGAAGTACCTAGTAAATATGTCACAAACTAGGAAATTGCCATTTCGACTTGTTACAAATTTATTTTTCATTCCACAGGGAAAACTAAATCAAGGACCGTCCAGAACCCCACCGCATGATCGAAGAGTGCCAAAGCCAGCACAACCGCAATCCCCAGAATATTGAAGCTAAGTTGAAGGAGTTACGAGAAGCCAAAACTAAGTATGGCAAAATGAAAGATATGGTTTATATGACCATGAATAATGGCCTGGAGATACCGTTGCTTGGACTCGGCACTGCGTTGGTGAGTTATTATTACTAGTTGTTCCCCGCGGTATTGCCCGCGTTATAACCTTAAATCGCTTCGTTAAGTTACGCGACACGCGGCTACCGCGTCTTAAAACAATGCTTTATTTTTCCAAAATAAAATGTATGGTCTAAAATAAAAGTAGTCTATGTTTTTCCTTATTACATCAGCTACCTGCCAAAAGAAGTCCTGTCCAAATCCATACAGCCGTTTCAGAGATTACCCGGAACAAACAGACAGACAGACAGATGGACAGAAAGACAAAAATTGATATTTTGGCATATGTATTCGTAGATATATATTCAAATGCATGAAGCAATAAATTGTTATTTCAATATTACAAACAAACACTCCAATTTTATTTATATGTAATATATTTTTTGTTGGCACTGTGTTGGTAGGCATTTAGTGTTTTTCTGTTAATCACTTACTTAAAAAAAACCGTAAATGGAACTACTCCATAAATGTTACAACAAAGCCTCCTGCACATAGACTTAAGAATTAGCGCGCTACGCTTTCCTGCACAGCATACTCGTAGCTATGGGCAGATTGGGCCATAACCCAAGGCAAGCAACGCACCGGTGGCGCTTCTGGTGCCACCGTCGTTCATGGGCGGAGTTGAACACTTTCCATCAAGTGTCTCTCTCTCGTTTGCTTCCTATAACAAAAAAAAACCAGCACGCGTATTTGTGGGTGTTAGCGACAACCACAGACATCCGAATATACAATTAGACTGGACAAGCCGCCAACTTTATACGCAGTCCCAGTGTCGCAATTTCTTTTCGGTTCTTATCTGTGAAAAGTTATTATATTTCTTGGTAAATTTACTGATTCATTGCGATGATGGCATGTTACAATTGCACAGGATGGCATTTTGGAAAAAAAATGGTAATTTCTTCTAATATTCATTCGCCTTGACTCGTCTCACAGAGCGTAACTGGCAGCCAGTGTATGCTCGTTGAGCTTACATTTGTCGCACTTTAAACGCGGCTCGCCCCATCTCCTGTATTGGGAAATCTGTGGCGACAACCATACTAAGATTGTCCGACTTAATGCGCCCTCCGAATCACGGAATCATATTTTCGGACAATCAGGAGATTGACTGCGTGGCCTTTTCTGTGTCTTTAGATCTTATAGACAGATAACCAAACAAACTATAACCACAATCTCACTCAAAAAGTGTTTGCGGCAAAATTATGCCCATCGCGCCGGTTGGGCTGAATTTTCATTCATCGTCACGTCGCTCGCTACATGTCATAATGACGTAGTAGTGTGTGTTTTCGAATTTTCGAAATTATATGTTATCCGACGTTCTTACGATAAAGGAAAACATCGTGAGGAAACCTGCACACGCCTGCGAAGAGATTCAAAGGTTGTGTGTGAAGTCGTCCAATCCGCATTGGGCCCGCGTGGAAGACTAAGGCCTGATCACCCTATACGGGTAGGCTCGTGCCCCTCGGTGGGGACGTTTAATAACCTCATGATGATGATGATGATTGTGCTACTGCTTTTGATTTTGATCCCTTTCAATGACGCGTTAAAGTTAAAATTTAAGTGAATAATTTTGTGTTATAAATATAATCATATTTTACGTATGTGTCATTCGGCTCATTCTTTGGTGGTTGGACGTTCCTTCTTGATTGTGCAGCCAATGATATTCTGCAAATATAAAGGTAGATACGCCACCCGTGCCTCAAAAACGAACCGCCGAAGAGAATACAGTTGTAGGCTCTTTGTTTAGGTAAATGTACGTTCATTCGAAATATGTCTGTGTGCCGTCGCTGCATTCGGAACACTTTTTTCAGTTGTTTTAGACACATATCGCATCTTTCATACAATAGGGGCACATCTAAAAAAATAGCGTTTTTGAGTTTTAAACGAATAAACTAACCCAAACTCAACACATCATCATGACGCTCTTGATAGAAAGAGTCAGAACGTGCAATAAATATCAAATCAAATATCAAATCTATTTATTTCAAATTAGGCTTACAAAAAGCACTTATGAACGTCAGAAAATATACGAAAATATAATAAAAAACAATTAAAATACTCAACTAAATAATGAATTTTGATACTTTGAAAAAAAAGCGCTTCAGTAGTTTGGCCTGTTGAGAAAGAAGCACCCAAGAAAACTCAACAGTGTTGCCTTTTAAAACAATTACTTAATGTAACAATATATCATTAACACTGAAATAGCTGAGCAGTTTAAGACCACGGATTTTTATCACATAAATATTCGTCAATAGTGTAGTACCCTTTATAGAAAGGTGTTGTTTGATTCTAACTTTAAACTTCTATGCTTTAAACATATGAAATGGCAACTCTACAATATTTTGCGGTACCTTATTGAAAAACTTTATACATCTTCCTATAAAAGATTTACCTATTTTATGTAGTCTCAAGTCCGGAACAGCAAGCTTGTTTTTATTCCTAGTATTAAAGTTGTAAGAGCGTCGGTGTTTCAATGGTGTGGACTGTCGCCTTCCTACCGGGAGGGCTGTGGTTCAAATCCCGAATTTACGAAAATATATGTACGTTATCCGACGCTCTTACGGTGAAGGAAAACATCGTGAGGAAACCTTCATGCACGCCTGCGAAGAGATAACTAACGGACATACCGTAAATTGGGGTATTTTGGAAACCATGGGGTTAATTAAAACTTTAGAAATAAAATATTTGAGAACTGATATTTTATTTTTTTCTACCAATAGAATATTATTTTTATCATCTGGCAACACTAATACTAAAGCAGTAGTACGAGACAACATTTTGAGGTTATAAACGCATTGCGTATATCGCAAAATGATTGTTTAAAAAAAGTCAAAAATTGTGCTAAATTTATGCGTGTCTTACTTTTGTTTGTTTACGACAAAATTTTGGAGGTAAGTTGAATATAATATTTGTTATTTATCATGTGTTTTGTTGTGATTTCAATGCTTCTTGCCGGCTTTTTCTGACGAGGTTAGAAACACCTTATTTGTTATCTTTTACTGAATGGGCTTTTTGAACCAGTTTTGAGGCTATTTGAAACGAAATTCCAAATAGCCCTTCTATGTCTGGTTATTATTTACTTAGAGTATGAATGATGTACCAAATAGCTCCTAGTACCAAGTAGTAGTTTTGTTTTTAAGGGTATGTTCTGCATTTTTGTTTCAGTTTTAAAACCATGGTCCGAACATACGTTAGAAAATATTCTAATATAAGAAATGGTAAGTCACATTTACCGTATCACAACTACCAACCGGAAAATTTACAAGCCGCCATCAATAGTGTAAAAGAAGGAAGAATGAGTCTTACAGATGCAGCGAGTACGTACGGTGTGCCAAAGAGTACCCTGAGTAGAAAAACTAGAAATATCAACTGCACGCAAGAAAAGGCTGGTCATCCGACCTTATTTTCCCCTGAAGAGGAGAGGATTTTCATTAAATTTATTTTTGTAGTAGGCGAGTGGGGCTTTCCATTTGATTCAACTGATCTCCGTATTTTTGCCCAGAATATCTTAATAAGATTGGAAAAAAAGTATATGGGCTTAGACAATATGCCCGGGATGGATTGGGCCAGTAATTTTCTATTACGATATAAGTCACAAATTTCAAACCGCAAATCTGCAATATTTCTAGTGATCGAGCAAGATTTACGCCACAAGATTTAGATGCTTTTTTTGAAAATTATGCAAAATAGTTGAGGGGGTTGCTGAAGATTGTATAATTAACTATGATGAGACGAATTTGACGGATGACCCTGGAAACAAAAATTATATTTATAAAAGAGGGTGCAAATGTCCAGAGCGAATCTTTAACACCTCAAAAACGGCAATTTCACTTATGTTTCTGGCACTGCATCAGGGCATCTATTACCTATGTACGTTGTTTATAAATCCGAAAATCTATGGGACACATGGATGGAGGCAGGACCAGAGGGCACAAGATATAATCGCTCAAAAAGTGGGTGGTTCGATTCTGTTTGCTTTGAAGACTGGTTTTATACTATTATTGTCCCATATGTGCAAATAATAAAAAATAGGTTTTAAAATAGGTTTTATTTGCAATAACACATGTACATCTTAAACTAATGGTCAGAACCCTTTTAAGCTAAGTTAGCCTGTACTAGGGAATACTGCTCTTCTTAAAATAGTTTATCTTGTTATAATAATTAATAATAACACAAAAAAAATAAAAAAGACAATTAGACTAATGAAATAATAATAAAAAAAGTGTGTATGTGTGTGTGCGTACGTGTGTGTGTGTGTGCGTACGTGTGTGTGTGTGTGTGTGTGCGCGCGCGTGCGTGCTTGCGTGTGTGTGTGTGTGTGTGTGTGTATATGTGTGAGTACGTGTCAGATAATGTATACCAGTATAAGGTATCTTACTTTATGCTCTGCTTAGTAATAGCTTAATATTATGGTACGATTGTGATTTAAGCCACTCCACTATATATTTCTTGCACTCATAATACTGCTTATCATATATATAAATGTATTTATTAATTTTATTATACAAATACAAAGACCGGTTCTTGTATTGTCTTTCAGAGAAAACGGTGTTGGTTTTAGGGACTTGCAAGATAATATCCTTCCTTCTCTTTTTCATAAGTTCTGCATTAAAGGTCAGAGATTTATGTTTCCTTAAAATTATCTGCAAGAGGTAAAGTTTCCTTACGGACAGCAGGTTACACAACTTATAAAGGCGGGAAACGAGTCCTTTTGAAATACATGACCTTAATAAGACCACGTTGGGCACGTTCTACATCAAGAAATCGAGTCTTTACTGCACCACCCCATACGGGTATGCAGTATGTCAATATGGGCTCTACTATTAAGGTGTAAATGTCAGTTAGGAGATCACGCCTTGGGTTTTCCGGCTTAGAGTTAACTATTTGACTAACCTTATTTGGAACAACGTATCGCAGAGTTCTAAAAATCCATACAAGCTTCCGAAGTCTTGAAATTACGTACTCCAGATGGCTATACCAAGTTAGTCCTTGATCTATAAACACTCCTAAATATTTTGCGTTTTCAACCCTTTGAAGAATCTGGCAATCACAGTTATTTCCGTGTGAACTACAACTGTGTATTCTTATATTTGATGTATTGCAAAATTGGATTTTACGGTTAGTGCCAAAGCAGATGTAATTGGTCTTCGATATATTAAGTGTGAGAGAGTTATTACGGAACCACATATTCATCTGACCCAAACCATTTTCAGCTATTTTCTTAATATCTTCCCAAGAACTCGCACTAAACACAACAGCAGTGTCATCTGCATACGAAAATCCTTGCATGCGGCAGTCTCAAAGCACAAAGATCATTGATGTAGATCAGAAAGAGAGTAGGTCCAAGGACGCTACCCTGAGGCACTCCACATACTACTTCAACATCATCACTTATGAATGAGTCCAGCTTTACGCTCTGCCGCCTGTCGGACAGATAGTTTCTCAGCAACTGCAGTGGAATTCCCCTCAATCCGATTGCCTCCAGTTTACGAACAAGGATGGGTATAGAGAGAATCAAAAGCCTTTTTGACATCAAGAAAAACCGAGATACATTTTTTGTGGTTATCAAGTTGTTCAACTACATAAGAGCTAAGAGATGCCACTGCGTCCTCAGTTGATACTCCTTGTCTAAAACCAAACTGACAAGAAGAAAGGAGGTTATACTTATTCAAGTAGTTAAGTAAACGTGTGTTTATCAACTTTTCCATTATTTTAGTGATAGCTGACAAAACCGATATCGGTCTATAATTATTTATGTTGTCTCTATCACCACCCTTATACACTGGAGTAATAACTAAATAAGTCCGGTCCAAAGGTTTTAATTGGTGATAATTTATCATCGCACTTTTCAGAAAGCGTGTTAAAGACTTGTCAAGAATTAAATATTGCATTTGTGTGCCTACCACCTAAAACAACTCATCTACTTCAACCCTTGGACGTCGCGTTTTTCGCCCCATTGAAG
This sequence comes from Leucinodes orbonalis, assembly GCA_019425675.1. Classification (NCBI taxonomy): domain Eukaryota; kingdom Metazoa; phylum Arthropoda; class Insecta; order Lepidoptera; family Crambidae; genus Leucinodes; species Leucinodes orbonalis. The sequence goes on from PQWD01010249.1 coordinate 34,853, forward strand.
GCTTATTGGAGAGACGTTCTCACTAAATGGAAACTGACTGAGGGAAGAAAACATAAAACATTAATAAAAAGTGCATTTCCTAAACTATTATGTAAATTAAAAAACAAACTAATTGAAAATGATGCCGAATCTATCAATTTAAAAGCTGGTTTCAATAAGTCCGGTCTGTACCCTATTGATCCTAATCGACCTAAATCTAGATTACCTCAATCCCAGACATCCAATTCTGAAACAAATATAGAGAGTACTGCGTCTTCGGTGATACGCGATATCTTAGTGGATATGAGATGTCCTGAGGTTCCAGAGGGAGTAAGGAGGAAAAAAAGATTTGTTGTGGAACCGGGTAAAAGCGTAACTGCAGAAGATTTAGTCAAATGTCAGCCTAAAAAAGACTCTAGAAAAAGCGATCGGGAAAAAGAATAAGTCTACTTCCAAAGTAGTATTAGATCCAATTGACCCCGTTCCCGGTCCTTCTGGACTACACCACACAAACAATTTATTAGAAACTTATGACAGTGACACTTCCAAATCTTCGTATGAACAAAGTACTCATACTGTAATGCCTGTATTAAGGCAAACAAATACTACAATAGTAAGGTAAAGGAATCGGAAAAAAACGAAACCTTGTGAAACATTGATTAATAAGAAAAAGCAAAGTGAGAATTCAATAGAAATATATGAGTATGATATAGGTGTACCAGTGCAAGAAAGTGACAATCCTGGTGAAGAAAATCTGGTCTTTTTGTCAAACCTTTCCAAAACAGATGAACAGAATCAATCTTTTGCTACCAATCAGACTTTACCAAAATGCTTACAATCCATTCAAGATAATCAACCTAAAAAAAAAACTCAAAAAATAAATATCATTTCCGATGAAAAAATCTGCTTTGAAGAACTTTTACAAAGAGTATGCCAGAATAAGAAGGAAAATACTACGGCAAAAAAGAAGCGGGTGGCTAAAGAAGCTGAAGTTATTACTGCATTTACAAGTAAATAAAAAGAAAAATCTTTCAGAATTACCCGAAAAGACCTTATCAATACTATAACTAAAATTTCGAATAAAAACGTTTAAGAAATCAAAGGATTCATCTACAAAATTCAGATTGTGATATTATGAGTACCCACAGTGACTCTGATATATGCGAGTATGCTACCGACGCCACTATAGAGGCTGATGACTTTTTTTTTGTTGCCAACTCAATTTCAAAGGCTGATGAAACAAATTTAACTGGTAATAATACTGATATAGATAATGCAACTAAAGAGAGTGACTTAGAGAATAATACTGAAAAGTAGTTTTAAGTGAAATAACAAATATAAGAGAAAACTATAGAGATAACAAAGAAGACAAGTT
>PQWD01010250.1:0-20310 GCA_019425675.1 Leucinodes orbonalis
AGGCAAGGAATCGAAAAATATTTACTGTTGGAAGCTTGACTAGTAGTTTGGTGAAACTTGAAAATAAACTTTGGTGTGTGTTGGTAATTCTATTATCCGTGTATGAAATACAAGCTGTGTTTAATTTGATGGTTTCGATATTAAAATTAGGTATTTTATATTCATCATCATCATCATCATCAGCTCATTAAACGTCCCCACCGAGGGCACGAGCCTATCCGAATAGGGTGATTAGGCCTTAGTCGTCCACGCGGGCCCAGTGTGGATTTGGACGACTTCACACACACAACCTTCGAATTTATTCGCAGGCGTGCATGAAGTTTCCGCACGATTATCCGATGTTTTCCTTCACCGTAAGAGCGTCGATAACGTAATATTTTTTCGAAAATTCGAAAATACATTGGTACGTGTCGGGATTTTGATCTCAGCCCTCCCTAGGAAGGCGACGGTCCACACACACTGAGCCACCGACGCTCTACAAACATCCAGAGGGGTATTAAGTATTATAAGATATATATTAATTTGTATTAAATATATTTAGATGGTATTGCAGGCGGGGACAAACAAATGACAACAAATATTTTTTAACTATATGTACATAACCGGACACACGGAGAGCAAAGGAAATCCGAGCTATGTGTAAAAAATCTAGTAATAGCCCGCGTAGCCCGGGAGTTCAACCATCTACCGCATCAGGAATCATTGTAATTGATTTATTAACGACGTAATATTTGTTTTAATGTATTATTACTGTTGCTGTTTAATGGATGGGGTCTAGATCTTGAGAGTTTTGTGTTAAATAATTATTATTGACCTGTCAAACTTTACACGATAATTTGCTAAAGATTGATCTAGATAAACGCATCATGCGTTTATCTAGGGAATTCATAAGCTCATTTTAAAGTTTGAATTAAAGTTTGGATAAGAGGGCTTTCACACTGTATATCAATATTGGATTGAAGTTTTTTTTTTAGATAATTTAGGACAGTTTACAAGACATACACTTATTACATTGACAATATACATTAGTAAGAGATACAAACAAGTAGTGATGCCTTAATAACAAACTGCCACGACAAGCACAGCTGACATGGAAGCAGTTTAGCAAATTAAAGTAAAACAGAATTTAATGTAAATAACATACTTAAAAATACTAACCTAGAGTATAGGTAACAAGTAAGTACAACTTTGTTTGATCTCATTCGTTAAGACGATAAGTCTTTTACTTTAAATAACTATCATTCGACGAGTATTAACTGATGGAGTAATTATCATGTCTAAAAAAATACCTTCACCTTATTTTTTAAATAGCCATAAGAATGCAGAATATATCCCAAGATGCCATGCCAACGTAAAATATTAACTTGGATCAATTCATTTAGTATAATTTCAAATGGTTCAAAATCATTCCATAAAGTAAAATAGTCATAACTCAGTATTTCAAAAATGTAGAAGCTAGCATTAGCACACGAAACAAACATTTATTTCCCCATTAATCCCGCACAAAGTTTCCGCCCGGCGAATTTCGATACTTGAAAATAATATATTACTAGAGCACAGTTGGCTTTTACTTGCCTTCCCTAATGAAAACGAAAGTTCACCCCGCTCACCGTTTCCCAACCACAATACAAACGGGGAATCGTATAAAAACAAATACCGCTCTGTGCAAACATGGGGCCCTTTCGTGTGTCGTTACTGAAGTTATATGAATGAAGACCTGGGACGGGTGACGTTTGAGCATGCCCGTTACGCTTTTGATTCGTAATTGGTATTGAAAGCGGCACGGTTTACGGGGGCTAATTTTAAACTGCGGTGTAGGCTTTATAGGAAATTGTACTTAGGGTGGTTTGCGTGTGGGATGTTTTGTATTTGGGAAAAATGTGATTAGCAAGGTTTTAATTTTTAGGTGTTATTTTTTTTTATTGTGGCGACCCATTTGGTGTAACGGTTCAGTCATCGTCTATTACACCAAAGGTTCCGGGTTTGATCCCCGGGCATTACAAACATTTGTGTGCATGAACATGTCTGTTTTTATTGGTCTGGGTGTTTACTATATATAATATGTCATTATCATTAGCTAATTAAACGTGTCACCGAGAGGCACGAGCCAACCTGTATTGGGTGATTAGGCCTTAGTCGTCCACGCGGGCCCAGTGCGGGTTCGACGACTTCACGCACTGCCTTTGAATCTCTTCGCAGGCGTGCGCAGGTTTCCTCACGATGTTGCCCTTCACCGTAAAAGCGTCGGACAACGTACATATATTTTCGAAAATTCGAAAACACATTGGTACGTTGGAATTTGAACCACAGCCTCTCCGGTAGAGGGCGAACAGTCACACACCATTGAGCCACCGACGCTCTTAACAACGGATTAATATGTATTTAAAAAATAAAATGTAAATAAGTATATTTATCAGTTTAATACCCCTACTACAACTTGCGCTGGGGACATTTATTTATATATTGTATTTATTAAATAATTGATGTATATACAGGTTTCTTTTACTTTGAGAATCTAATAAACCACTCTACTAATATAAAACAGAATCAATAAGAAAACCCATATCTCTAAATGGGGCCGTGTTTTTTCTGTAGGGTAGGGCATTTTTAAATGAATATTTTTGTTTTATATATTTAATATGACCTTTTCCACACAATGTATATTGTTTTATGATCAATCTTATTGAATTGTAAGTATGCCAACGAAGCTCTAAAAATCTGCCATGACCTACATTCCTGCAAAGATAATGTTCCACCGTAACAAACATATGTACATTGAAAGTTTAATAAAAGCTTGTAAAAAAGGGAATTCATGTTAACCTAGCTAATTACTTAACCTATATTGCGCGTAAACCCAAATATCGTAATTAGTTTTTATTACAGCCCATTACAGTTGTAATAAAATCATTGAGCGCGTGACTCCGCTCCGTAATCCAGCTATGAAATCCCAAAAAGAATACAAAACCGCTACGTGACCGGTCAGCTGAGAGTGAAAATGTATTCTATACGATTCAATAAGAATACCTTAACGTCAGTGTAAGTAAATACTGTGATATTTTTTCCATTACTTTCAATAAACAATGAATCCGTTTTTGTTGTATATGTTGCGTGCTAAGTGGTGTTAGGTAATGTGTTCTCCGAAGTAATGGCAAGATGCTAGAACAAATTAATATAGAAAAGCAAAAGGCCTAATTAAAATCAATAAATATAGTCTGGGGTGCCCTCTACAATGAACTTACGACTTGCGTAAGGTCGCTAAAGAAGGTCTTTTTTGTTATGAAGTAAGAAGTTTATCAGTTCTTGCGCTTGCTCATTATGGAAATCTTCTACTTGCATTTAAAAAATAGACTAGCATTTAAATATATAGATATACGATAGCTATATTTATATTTTCCACACAATATAGAGATATTAATTATACTGTAATTTACTTGCAATTAAGGCGATTTTATATATTTATATTTTATAGCTTGGAGCGATCTCAATCAGAAAACCTCATAAACATAAAAGAAAGTGCAAGACAATGCAAAGCTACAATGACTAAATTTAATTTGAAATTGAGATTGGCTTAAACTCTTTATATACAAGGAAAGTTCGCCTAAACTAAATCTTAACAGAAACAGTATAACTAAATTATATTAATGAAAAAGCCCCCGACCCAGTACCAGAATTTACTACGCACATATTTCGCAGCTTTATTTAGGACCCATCGGGTGTTACGTTGGTGTGTGTAAAAAAATACAAAATGGCCGATTGCAGTCAATCACAGTCTGTAAAGTGACGCGGCAAATCCGAGCGCGAAATAATTGGCGTCCAGCGTCCGTTGCAGCGTGAATGCGATGGGAAAACTCTGTGTGCAAGTTCCGTATGTATAACATACGATATTTATCTTGAGAATATTGACTGCCATAATATCTCAAGTACGTTTATACAATGTTATGTTTTTTTATGAATTTTATGTGCATACTACCAATTAGCTTATTTGTATTTATAACGAGGGTTTATAAACTTACTTTTAATATAAAAAATATATGAATAAAATAATAAATATCCACTGACATTCACATTGCCATCTAGCCCATATTAAGCGAGAAGCTTGTAGTTAGGGTACTAAACAACTGATAAACGTACTTAATTTGTAAATGATAGAATACTATTACGAAGCGTTATGCGTTAAAGTAAATAGCATTTCCATATAGGTAGTTTCTCTAAAATGTTTAAAAATAATTTCTTAAAAAATCTTTAGAATAAAAATTTACCAAATTTTTTAAAATTTATTGAGTATGAAATGTCTTTACCAATTTAGTAAATAAAAATGTTCACAATCGCTACAATAAATACTGTTTCGAATAAATAAATAAATAAAGAACCATTTTCAAAACGGATTGTAGACAATCTAACGTTGCGGAATCGACATGGACTGATTCATGCAATTCGCTACTATTGACTCGATTTATTTACATAAAAACCTTTCTCGACTCACTAAACCAGTGACACAATGTTTCAAGATTGCATTTTTGTTTTCATTGCGCGTACAACAGTGCGAGTAAAACCGACTCAGTACCTTTTGCAACGGAGTAGAGCTTTGTGACGCCATTCCACGGGCTACAGCGAAGTTTCGTTTGACATATTCGGGAAATTGCACCTCGGCATTCGATAGTACGGATTAGAAGTGACTTGTTAACTGTAACTTTAACATACTGGTTATCATCTGAAGTCTTCTTTTCACTTATTAGGCTTCAAAAAAGAAATCTTTTGAAAATTTGTGTAGAAGAGGTTTTATTTTGTGATAATGCTGCTATTTAAATTACCAACTTAAGAGTTGTTCAAGTGAGTCCTTCGCACGGATTGAGTTTTAATAACACCTACTGTAGATTTGTATATATTTTAAAATTAAGCTAAGTTATTCTAATTTAATATGCACTGATTTTATTTGTATCAATATACTACTTCCTCGACACAAGAGAGAACCTCTTCAACCTACCGCAATCCACTGCAATTCATAGATCTCCGTTCTTGCTAGATATATTGATCCTCCTTTAATCCTTGTCCAGTCTTCACCTTCAATACGCCATTATAGCACTTGTCTGCTCCAACACGTTTGGAACTCATTATGTTTATTTAAATAAATATCCACTGACATTCACACAGCGCCATCTAGCCCCAAGTTAAGCATGAATCCTGTATTATGGATACTAAACAACGGATAAACATACTTATTTAATTATTTTTTGTTAATACATACATATTATACGTGGGAAACATCCAGACCATTACAAACAGATATGTTCATGCACACGTGTTTGTACTGCCTGGGGATCGAACCCGGAACCCTTGGTGTTGCAGCCGACGTCTCAACCGCAACACCAAATGGGTCGTCATTTCTTAGGTTCCTTTAGTACAACATTATCTTTGCTTCAATATGTATCCAGTGAATCGATCCTTGCACTTAGCGACAAATCCAAACGGAATAACAGTGCCCTGTCATGTGCCCTACGCAAACGCCGCGAGCCTTGGGAGCAGGACTGACACAAAAACACCGTATGTACCAAATGCTGTGACCTAAAATCCAGCTTCACAGGCTGACGTGTCGCGGCGCCAACAATCCGAAAAGGGAAGGGCTGTCTCTAGGATTCTTGTAATTGAAGAAAAATATACTCCAACTATATTTGACGATGTGCGGTTGAGACGTCGACAACATCAAGGGTTACGGGTTCGATCCCCGGGCAGTACAAACATTGTGTGCATGCACATGTCTGTTTGTAATGGTGTGGGTGTTTTCCACGTATAATATGTATGTATTTACAAAAAATATATGTATATGTATGTTTATCCGTTGTTTAGAACCCACACAGGCTTCACGCTTAAATTGGAGCTAGATGGCGCTGTGTGAATGTCAGTGGATGTTTAGTAGGTCTTCCGATCTAGAGTGTGCAGGTTCAAAGCCCACCATGTACCAATGTATTTTCGAATTTTCGTAATTATATGTATTATAATTATCCGGCGCTCTGACGTTGAAGGAAAACATTATAAGGAAACCTTACGTACTTTTTACGAAGCATTAAATTTGCAAGTGGCAACCCTACTGTGCTTGGTTGGCGTGCTTTTGTCGACCCTTTGTGCTCTTTTCTATTTACCTAAGAGTGAGTATGTTATTTTAATCGAAATATCGAGTAGATGTGACGTCACGAGACAATGTGTATTAGACCTTACGACCCTTAAGTAACGTTAAAGTTATTCGTGTAACTATTATTTCTTCCCTTGTTTCGGATAGACTTATCGCTGTTGGGCATGTGGCAAGGCAGCTCTTAGCCTATCTACATATTTTTCCACGTCTTAACACTTAGATATATGCGTTTTTGTATAACAAACATGTCACCTTTATTTGTAATCATCAGCCTATTACGTCCGGCAATAGAGCACAGGCCCCACACAGTATGCTAATGGGGTGTTTGGGTCGTAACCCACAAATGATTGATGAGTGTTGCCGACTACCATCCTAAAGTTATGCATATTTATATAGCACGGGGGACTCGAAGTATTATATACATACATATATATATATATATATATATATATTATATAATATATATATATATATATTATATATATATATATTTTGAATTCTGACTAGATTGAAACACTGCCCCAAGCTCAGTAAGCGACTGTCAATGTTGCCGTCATATCAGGGTATGCTTAATCCTATTGTTCAAGTTACAAGCGATGTGCAGCGGGAGGTCTCTTAGAATACCCCGACCCGTTAACATAACGTATTTTCTAGTTCAACCATTATGAAGCTTGTAAATATTTTTACTTATGCGTTTTACATACGAAAAGAGGGAAGTTTTCATAATAATTCGTCAAAAAACTCTTTATGAGTGCACAAAAAAAGCGTTAAGTAGTATTGAAATTATAAACATTCTGTAAATCATAGACTAAAATCAAAGTTACCAAACACAGCATGGTGTGAAATTATTGAACCAGTATAAGGAGATCCTTCATTCACCCTTTTTCATGTGGCTAATGGAACTATTGAATTCAAACGTGTGAATGATAGCTTTTATTACATATTGGATTCGGTCGCTTTTTCGTCGCTCATACAAAACACCCATTTAGAGTATGTAAAATCTATTTTCATTTTCTTAGCTTGAACTAGATTTTCATCGAATATTTTGTTGAAATCAGGCCATACATAAATATAACGTGGGTTACTTAATAAAAAATAAAAAAGGACATATTTGAATTTCGAACATTCTTTTTGACACATCTGTTAAACGAAATATTTTTCTCGTCGCTCTATAGTCCTACATAATTGAAGTGGTTTTAGATTTATTGTTACATTTTCCATATTTGTTTGTTTTGTCATGTTTTAGTTAGCATAAATCAAATGTTAATCAAATATTTAAGTATTGTGTGATTATGAAAACCGTTATTTTTGGACTTATTCAATTTGTTTTCTTTCCCAAGCATTAAGTGCAAAACTAAGTCTAATTTATCAAGTTCAAGATAAAAAATAAAAGTGAAACATCAACATAACGTCTGTCATTGCCTATTTAGTATGAATAATATCTCCTTTATAAACAATTTTGCTATAACTTACTATTTTGCTTAACTATGTTTTGTATAGAAAGTTGTAAGTATTGTCACGTTTAAGGAATGTTATTTTTTTGTATTTTACATTGAAAATAAAATGTTTTATTATACAGAAAGCCGTGGTTTGTTTAATATTCGAAGGGTCAAATTAATTGGGCGTCTACCACCAGTAGGTTAATATACTAGCACGTGTTTAGGCGCGTGTACAGGGCGTCAAATGAAAGGGGAAGATTAAAAGGGAGTTCAAGGGAGATAAATGTGGGTTGTATTGAGAATGACAGTTTTTGAAATTATTACCCAAGACTTTTACAATAGTCGAGTTGAATTGAAGATGCACGATAGGACCGAGTAGGTATAATAAAAGTGAGTGGAGACCGCGTCTTAGCAAGCGTAGCATAGGACGCCCTCCGGCCCGATGGACCACCACTTGCGAAAGGCCGCTGGTGATAGCTGGATGATGAAGCGGAGTACCGGATATCTGGCGCAAAATGGGGAGACCTATGTCCAGCAGTGGACTGCGATAGGTTGAAGAGAGTGATAATAGTTTACTTATTAACTAATACACCACGTGATTCGTCAAGAAACTTGACTTTAGTTTTCCACATTCATAAATACACTAACGATTTTTTATATGAAGAAAACAGTATTAAACTCGGAACCTTTAGGAATTCGTAGATTTGTATTTCTCGTAACCATAAATTTTTCGTAACTGATACAAATTCAGCCACCGTAATATAACAAATGCAATCCCGTGACGGAAATCATTTACGCCAATACACCCCTCCTAACCCGCCCGCCCTTACGGGGGTCGCCCGAGAACTTTTGTAAACATAATCTTTGAGGAGACGCGAATTCATAATAATATTCCAGAAATATTGTATCGGGAATTGTAAATTGTGATTCCTTTTCCAGTATTCTGATTCAAATGTGAGCTCAATGTTGGTATACAACATGATTGCAAATAAACGCTATTCACATGTATGGTTAACTTTTGTGTCGTCGTTTGAATAGATTTCATCTGTGAGTGCTGTACTAACTATATTATTTACTAGCTTTCTAGATAGGTCGTTGAACTCGGAAATAATCCAGGTTCTAAATAACGCTCATCATTTCGAAAGTCAATGCGAAAATATTAATAAAGAGAACACCAGCTGTTAATGTGAGACTGTTTTGAAAGAACGAATAAATAACATAAATTTACCTTTGTATTTCGTACCCAAAGGTTGCCTGGAAAAGATCGCTTGCAGCGATAAGGCCGCCTTTGTCCCCAGTTTTGTAAATGTTACTCTTTTTTTTGTGTGCTTGTGAGCAATACAATGCTAACTATCATTTTGAATCTGTATACTATGACATTTCCAAATATTAATAAGTGTCCACGACAAGGAGGTTCCTCTGTTTGTCTGTCGCTGCAAACGCATGATACGATACCTGTTTTGTCAATTATCCTAAATTTTGAACTCAAGAAGTCTCGGTCATTTTTAAGCCCTAGGTCTCGACTGTCAATATGTCGAAACATATCATCTTCATACCAGATGGACAAAGTCAGAGGCAATGAGGTGTTCAAAAAGTCTATGGCTAGACCGATTGTTCATACATAGTGATAACTCTATAATAAGAAGATTGATTGACCCAATACTTATCACATTTAACTTCAAAAAGATACCAATACCAAAGAAAGTCACCAAAAAGGTCTGCCCTTCATTAGTAGATTCCATACAATAAACACATTACACGCCTCTTCGCGAAACTCGTATAAAAGGTCGCTGGATCACGGCTACTTCCCCGTCTCTATTGTTGGCACTTTTTTCGGCAGTTCGCAGTACCCCAGGAAACGGAAGGTTGCACAAAGGGACCCAGTAACGAAGCTAAGTTCGCTATACGCCATTTTAGCCCAAAATCACTATGTCCGGTGGTATTACTGACAAAGAACGGTGATCTGTAACTATACATTTATTGGAAATAGCTTTTATTCCCCTTTGATGTGAGTAGATTGTGGACTTTTTTTTTTATTTTCTCTAAATCTATAAAAAATAAAATACTTTACACGACCATATTATGTTAATCTGCATGACGGAAAATTGTAAGTTTATAATATCTTAGAAAACTTAAACATTGTTTAAAAGTAAGGGAAGAATTTTTATAGAGAAACGCATCATATTTTTTATATGAAAATAACAATGGTTATAATTTTTAATTAATATAATTGTCCTGACTTTTAAATAATTATACACAGTCGTGTGTAACTATTATACATACTCTACGTTAATTAGTCATTGAACATCCCATACCAACATGTTCACAATTGACTAACGACGACGAACGACATCAAATCTCTAAAAATATATATATATCCTTAAATTCTATTTCTATATATCCTCCTTAAGGGATATATTTAAACACAGTTTGTTTGAATCCTCAAACATAGGTCTAAAAGCAACATCTTGTGACAACTGATACCTAGTCAAATCTAACATCAAACTCATCAAAGTACATATTCCGTAACCAATAATCCACAAGTCAATAAATAATTCCGTATCCAAGTCATCTCGCCGCAAAGCCGAAAAGCCTGTAGTTTTACAAACAAAAACAAACTACACGGAACACGGGAAACCTATCAAGCCGTTCGTACATACGAACATTCCTAATGCAAACAGTTATTTCCGATTCCCACGCAAACTCTGTTATTAATGTTTAGCGGAGACAGTGCAAAAATTTTGCGTTTTGAATTGGGAATTTATCTATAATATAAAAATGAATCGTAAAATGTGTTGGTAAGCGCATAACTCAACAACGCCTGGACCAATTTGGCCAATTCTTTTTTTAAAATGTTCGTTGAAGTCCAAGGATGGTTCTTACGGCGAGAAAAAAATCAAATAATAGCCGAGAAAACCCTAAAAATAGCCCTTTTCTTTTTCACATACAAACGTTTTAACTAAAACGTAGAATCAATTTGAGCTTTATTGCTATTTTATAAAGTTCATTAAAATTACTTACTTTAAATGCTTATAGTGTTTTATTAATTATTTTTAATACACACCGAATTATTACCAGGGTGACGGTTCTGTTCAGGATAATTTTGCAAAAAATATAAAAAAGGTAGGAACAAAACACTGCACATTACAAATTTTTCTGACAGGACGAAGTCTGTCGGGTCAGCTAGTTTTATATAATAATGGCATCTTTGTATAAAAATAAAGGTTGTTTTAAATGTCATATTATTGTGATCAACTTATAATATTTATTACATTCTTTATTGCACTCTACACAAAAAAAAAGTAACATTAAGAATATATATATTGTTAACAAGTACAATGGGCGGCCTTATCGCACATGGAAATTTCTTCCAGACAACCTTGGGATGGAGAAAGAGAAATAAGTTTAAAAGGGGCATTTTGGTGCAACTAAAAAGAAAAACTAACAAACATTAACATAAATATATAAAATACATATCGCTACTCAAATAAAAAGAGAAACAGATAAAGAATAAAATAATACTTACACATTTAATATTACAAACAATTACACTAGAAATAGATGTGACTAAACATTTTTGTATATAATTTGGAACACAATAACTCTCACAATAACTGGCGTTGAAGTCGCAATCGCAAACATCACTCCAAATCGGTCGTAAAAAAAGTTAGAAAAACTATTTCAGGGCGAATGTAACCAACTTCAATGAATTTAACCTGACCCTTTTCTGGGTGACTCTAGCAGTAGCTCAAATATGCATAAGTGTCATCAGAAGTGTAATAGACTATGAATCTAAAAGCATTATTAAAATAACTTCGTGCTAATGTACCTTTTGGGATGGGATAGTAAAGGTAGTGTGTGCTTGTTAAATATTTACAATATGTATGACGTCATTTGGTCAAATTGAAGTGCAGGTTTCGTAGACGAAGATATATTGGAAACGTTGTTAATTTTAAAGTCTACCTGATTGCTTATGATAATTATCTCGTATTTAATTTATCCGTAGTCTCGAAAAGGGTACGGAGTATTTTAATAACATATGTTGTATTTTCATGTAAAACATTGTCCTTTCAAGTGGGTAGACGATCTGCTGTTAACTACGAATCAAAATTTAAAAGAGAGAGTTTTTTTGCCTTAGGTATCACTCATTTCACATGCCTTATAAATACGAGTAAGTAATCTCTATGCAAACTACTGGTCCACATTTATCTTCAAGTACTACTTGACTTGGAAATGGAATATTTAAAAAAGTCGCTCAAATCAGATTGCGTCTCCAATCTAGACAACCCTAGCAATTTCGTCGCATCAATATTGCAAATCATGTGAAAATTCGTAGATCGTTTATCTAGTGCGCGTGGTTTTCTAGAAAATTCTTATGCGTAATGGTGGAAGGTTAACCCCTTAACCTTATTCATGAGGAGTCGTATGAAGGCGTTGACTGTCTGGCAATGTGCCCGACACTTTTCTCTAATCTCCTGTGAAACTCGATCATATTGATATGCTCCTTCATATTAACTGATATAAGACGTGGAAAAGATTGCGATATTTTCATAGTATTTCTCGCTTATGATCTTGTGTGAAGAAAAAGGTTGGTTTCAGAGGTTATTTCTGACTCGTCGATAAACCGATATCAATTGCGATGATATGACAATTGGCGATCCTGAGCAGTCATCGTCCATCTGCTAACCCCATCTTTACCAGGTCATCTCTCCTCTTGTGCTGTTCAACAGGGCTACGCTTCTATTCCCGTTACGTGGGTGCCATTCGAGAACCATTCCGCCCGATTGGCTATCGGTTCAGCGCACCATGTATCCTGCCTACTGCCATAACGTATAATGAGGACGTTATACGATACCTTCAGACAGTTACCTGGAAACCAAACTTAGGTCGGTTCGTACTACGTAATGGCATACACGACTTATCTATTCGAGATGCCTTACACGTTAGGTAACTCCACGTTAGGCGAGCATTTCAAGGGAAGGTCCATTAAATTCACACCTTTGTGTATTTGTAACGCGTTCACGGTTACGCCTAGTAGATACTTTAGATCATTTGACAGATATGCAACTATTCGTTTAAATATGTTATAAAATATATTACACCCTAAAACTTAAAAAAAAAATTAAAACTAAAAATATAATTAAAAAATCCCTTTCGGCAAAGTTCCGAAAATACTGGCAGCGTTACCCCTTTGGATTGCCAGACTGATTCTTTGACCAAGGTAGCTGCCAGATCTTCAAATACAGGGGTCTGGGCTCCGAATATGATTTTGTTCCGTTCGGTGTCGAGACCCTTGGTCCGTGGGGTCCTAGTGCTTTGAGGCTTTTCAAAGAGATTTCCAAAAGGTTAGTCGACGTCACAGGTGACCGAAGATTCGTTTAAATATATAAAGAACAATAATAAACTATGCTAGGTACTGAATCTCTAGTTTTGGAGATTTGTAAAATTTCATAAGTGAAGTGAATTGGTCAATTTTTATTATTTTTCTGTTTCGCTTTCAGAGCTTTTTAAAATTGAACTAGTTTTAACTAGTTCTCATGAATGGATTTTGTGTTTAAGTTGTGATGACTTGGTAACTAAACTATTAAATTGAACTGTTTCATTATATTGCTAACTAGACTATACTACGAGTAGCTAGATTGGTGTTTATGTAAAAATGTTGATAAAAAGCAATTAAAGCACTCGCATCATTATCCGCCTATTACGTCCCACTGCATGTCACACAGGCATTCACGTACAGCATAGCTATGACTATTGAGCACTCACTCATACACTTTAGATTTTTTTTATTAAATCGCTTAATTTTTTAACATTCTGTCTGATCTTATCTTACTAATCCCTAACTTCAATACAATTCTAAAACAACTCTCGACTCGCGCACCTTGATAATGAGCCCGGAATAATCAAAGCTTAACAATACGATGCTACACTAGCGACACCAAGGTGTTGCTGAAAAGCATTGAATTGGACAGTACAAGTTCAAGACCCGTTCAGGGCACACTATTGTACAATTGTGCAACTGTGACAAGAGCAGAATCGCTGATAACGACCATTAGCAGACCCTGCGTGGCCTTGTATTGTTTTGCTAGGGTTGGGACATTTGTGTTTTTTATCTGTATAACGGGAATTATACCTGGTTGAACCTGCTGTGTACTCGTATAGGAATAGCTTTTAGAACCTACTGTGTATGTATAGCTTCTAATATTAAGCGTGAATATTATTTAATATAGTGCTTTCAACTTCGACCAGCTTATTGAGACGTACGCAAAATATGAAATTATATTTTTATTTTAGTACAGTTGAGCACTGAACACTTGAATATAGAAAAAATGCACAAAGCAAAAGTACCTGTTATTTATTTGTAACAGGTATCATCAACGTAAAGTAAAGAGATTTTGATATTTTAAAGATATTGAAATTGCATTATTTTACTTTGAAAATATTTCAATATAAAATGTTTCAGTAAAATCTTGACAGTAATTAAAACAAAGACAAAATATTCAAGTACTTGTAGATAAATCATAATATTCATAATCCATGATAAAATATGTAAGTAAAAATTTATTTATAATATAATACGCCAGTGATAATTTATTCTAAGCTGTCGTCACCTTAGCTTATGAGCCTTTTATGGCGTAAGTCAAACTTGGCCGCATATAATTTGACTATGCCCTCTTAAAGGGGATAAGTCAGAATATTTTACGATGCACAGCAACCGGTGATACCACATCGAACTATTCAAGTTTGCGTCTTTAATAAGCTTATAGTATGAAACCGCATAGTGTACCTATATGTGGATGTATGTACAAGGCTTACACGCCTCACGGCCCTGCTCCGCGCCTAGATTGCTATGTAGGGTTGTCACTGTAAGAAAAAATACATATTTTAATTTCGTGTCGTGGTTTTATTTTTGATGCTAATTATTTTTATAACCTGCAAATATATATAAAGTACGCTTAGCGTTTTCAAGTAGCAAGACTGAATATTATAGTATGATATCGTCATACTGATGACTTAGTTTTATAGACTAATTTTGGCACCAATATTTTAAAGTTTTAGTATCAAAATAAATTATAGTTTACCTTTTAAAGTGTATATCAAAGTTTAAAGTCCGGAAATGCGTACGAAAAATTATGGGAGAAAGAATTTAATGTATTTTTTTTATTAGTTAGTCTTAATAGACCAACTGAAGGGCACATGCATTCCCAAACTTGGCTATGGACCCATGTAACCCACCACGCGGCCCAAAGTATCTTTCTCAAAGTCTTAATACAACTTTCCCTACTATTACAATTTATTTTACACAAAACTCATAATTGACAACCCTGACGTCTTATCATGGGACAGGTACGCTTGACAGCGTTGCGTCAATAGGCGTATGTCTGTACGTACTTTCGTCGGTGTAAGCTTCCACGTTATATGACTGCTTGTTCGAATTTGGGAAATAATGATTTCTACTGTAGGAAAGTTCGCTAAGGTACGGTACCCACTTAATAAGACTCATCGTGAATCTTTGGCCATACGTGGTTGTGATAATTGTCGAAGGATCAATTAAAAAAACTGACTTGTCTCATAACTTAAAAGGTGTGAATAAGCCTAGTCGGACCCCCAACCAGATAGAGCGCTACCCTGTTTAAGGTGGCGGGTATTAGATGGATGCCGACGTGTTCAGTCCGCATGGAAATCATTAGTGTGCCTTTGCTCAGCAGGTGACGAAGAAGGCTGTAATGATAATGATAAAAATCACCAGTTATATAACTCACTTGCGTGGCTGATACCCTCTCTATACCCTATTCTGAGACACTATCTATAGATACTAAATATAAATAAGACAATGCGCACTTCAATATATACTATAAGACTGACTTAAAGTACTCTACTTGAATCTTTATTATCTCATTAAGGGTTTCACGGCGAGGTGTTCGTCAGGCGCAGAGATTGCAAACCTTTTTTATGATTGTCATTGGACTGAACTTATTACGTGAAATATTTCTTATAAAGATGTGTGAATCAAATAACCGAAAAAAAACTTTCATTTGCTGAATTATAAGTCGTATTATCTTGTACTAGTATAAATATTATATTATTAATAATATTTTATTTAAAAAAAATTGCAATTAACACGTTTTTTAATGTTTACCCGTAGGTTGATGGTTAATGTCACCTACGACCATGAACCAATCTTAGACTTAATAATATGATGGCAAAAGTTAAGTCTTGGGTTCTTTATTATCTTGTCTGTTACATATCTTGTCTGTTACAGTATCTCCATGTGACGTATGACAATAGATCTTACATTAGACAATAGTGTTTAAATTTTACAGTTGAGCGATTATACGGGAAATATTACGTTAAAATACCTATACAAAACTCGGGCTTACATTTCGCAATGTAATCTCATCATACTTACATTGTAAGGACAATTCACGAAGACTACATCTGCCATGAGTAGATACAAACACTAAAAGTTTGTTTTAATTAATTTTAAGCTCGCCACTCAAGCGACATCTGCATAACTGCAGTGATTCCTTACAAAACTTAAGTACCTTGGGTACAAAATGACCGCTTGCTACGGTTACAGCGGCAACAATGAAATTGCTATAGCATAGTTACATAACGTCATAAAGAAGTATTTTAATATCCAACCTACAACCTTATCAGACTTTTGTATAAATACGCCACAAGGTTAATGAGCCTTGAAGATTGCCGGAGAATCTTATCTAAACGTAAAATCTGCTATATAAGCAGTATTCTAACCATTCAACTATTATCATTTGAATCATTAGTTTTGATCACATCCCTTATAAAATCCGCCATGAATAATCCACAGTCTAGAGAGAGAGAGAGGTTAAGTGCTATATGACTTCATCAATTTTTTAGATTACACAAACAACTGTTGTGATATATAGAATTGATAATTCTGATTATGACCATATAAGCCTTATCATTTTCACTGCTAAAGGCCGTCTTTGGCTTCAACTTCTACTAATCAGAAGCTATCTGCATCCAGCGACCACCCGCAGCTTACATACTTAAAGGTAGATACTTAAATTTTTATGTCTGCCCTGTTGATAACCCCTGACAATCAGCAGCACCGAACCCAGTAATAAAAAGGTCTTTTAAAATCAAACCAACCGCAACCTTCTCATTACCCATACCAGTCTGAACAGTTGCCGACCCCTGTACAATGCTAGCGATCGCCAAAATTGCCGGCAGATTATCTTGAATAAAAATAAAAATTTTCCTAACAAAAAACCAAGCGGAGCGTAGGGCCGGTTTAGATTAAACGTACACTCTGCAATATTTTCCACAAAAGGATACCTTAATCCCTAACAAGTGGGGAGCGTGCCTTAGGGGGCGATTCTGGAAATCGCTCTCCGCACTGAGTGGGCGATAATTACTTGCAGGGTAACTAGGGTTCATTTGAGTCCTAGGTTACAAAAGCAGCGCCAGACATGAGTATTTTTAGAAATATTTTTTGCACCAAACGTATAATCTCCAGATTATATACTCTTGGTACTTCCAACTTCTACTATTAAGTTTTATGAGTGGTTAGCACAAAAGTCTTAGCCTGAAAACTCTTAAAGGTAAAATCATCAAATAATACGTAACTCAGTGGTGGTCTGGTAGTTAAATTAATTTATATAAAATTCTAAAAAATCACACAATTTAATACGATAAATAACTAAGTAATAATATATTTTTTAAATTTAATGTGGTAGCCTTTGTAACGTTTGCAGTACAGATTACTGTCGGTTGTGTGAACTTTCTCTAATTTTTAGCTGCTATTGTCTCAACTACTAGTCTTGAATTTTATATACATAACTTTTACCTCATTTTCTTCGTTTGTCATTGTGGTTTGTCCTTTTTCGTAGGACGTTACATGCGATGTTAAGTAATAATTTCAATAGTTATATGTGAGCCCACAAGCAACTGTTTATGGTTCTCATTTATCATTAGCTAAATCGCTCGTAAAAATATAGCCTTAGGTAAACATGCGAAAGTATCGCATTCGAAAACTTGTCGCTCGATCCTATAATAGCAACTCTCTTTCATTTCAATATTAATATTCCTCGTTGCCAACATGGCGATGAGTTCCTACGATCGGAGTACATAGTCTTTTTATTGGAACTTTTTTGATTTAACAAGCAGTGTCGGGTCGTTGCACTGCGTATTGTTGGTGGAACTATTGTAGTACTGAATGGACTAAACGTAGATGTAAATATAAATGCTACAATATGTCTGCAGTTCGCCATTTTTATTTCATGAGATGAAATAACGACTCTTACCTGCCGTAGTGCATTCTGCTGATCAACGGACGTAGGTTTGGCGACCTTTTTTTCAATACGCTTTTGACCATCATGGTGATCATATTATGAACAAAACAGACGACCCATATTTAATTATGGTTGAAAATTCGGTAACAACAAAGATTCCGGGCTCGTTACCCAGGCAGTACAAAAAATTGTGCGCCTGAACATCTCTCTGTATATTAGTCTGGGTGTTCTTATGTATGTTACCGTACAAAACTCTTTAATGAAGTATTTTTGATTTTACTTGGCTACGAGTATAGTTTTTCAGCTGAAGAAATTGAAGTTGAAGTCGCTTTAATCAAGACATTATTATGTTTATATAATATATAATAATGTTTGACGACCCATTTGGTGTAACGGTTGAGCCGTCGGCTCTGACATTTGTGTGCATGAACATGTCTGGGTGTTTGTTATGTATAATATGTATGTATTTACACAAAAATAAGTATACAAGTATATTTATCCGTTGTTTAGTATCCATATTACGGGCTTAATGCTTGGTTTGGGCTAGATGACGCTGTGCGATTTGTAGAAGTGACTTGTATTTATTATTTTCTATTTTATTGTAGCAAGCTACAATCAATTTACATAAATATTTGAACTTGTACATTCTCAAAATGTTCACGTATAATAATTATTACGGCGCACTGCAGAAGGGTGAGCCAAGTTACACAGACTTAATTTGAATTAAGTTTTTATGCGACAATAAAAAACCCAAGACCGCGTTACCGTTTTGCATAAATCTGCAATATTTAAGGAAGTTTGAAAACTTCGAGACACGTTAGACTGTATTTATATAAGGGTTTATGTTTCGCAACTTTTAATAACATGATATTAATTCTAATGAAAATTGCTGTAATGACACCAATTTTATAAAACCTTCAAGTATGGTTGCATTCGTTTATAAGTCTAGATTAAAATATTAAACAGTTGAGGAAACTTTACTATTGTATCATTTTTTTGTCTAGCCGCTCGAAGGCTATCGATGATATATGAAGCAAAACAATAAAGATGGACGACCTTCAAGTCACACGATACGAAAGCTACAGTTAGCTTAAGACAGGTGGAAGTAACCGGCACAAGTTTATATTCAAGGACAGATAATTATCCCCATATCTTCCCATCATAATCTACCTAAATTGTATAATATTGTACCATATTGTATAACCATAATGTCGTATAAATTATGGTTTGTATTTCCTTGACTCTATATATTTGAAAATAAACAAAAATAAGCTACTGAGTTTTTACTCGGAATAATAGGCTTTAGTCATCTAAGGTCGCTTACACAACATTGACAAATTAATTAACGACCTAAAAATGTTGGCGTACCGCAAGGGCTAAACGCTGAAAAAACGGCAATTTGCCCTTTCATCCAAGTGTCGCTTTCCCTCAGTAATTACTTTCAAACACCATAATTCAACGGAGTTAGAAAAGATTCAGCGCCGAAGAATTAGGGA
Organism: Leucinodes orbonalis; assembly: GCA_019425675.1. Taxonomy (NCBI): domain Eukaryota; kingdom Metazoa; phylum Arthropoda; class Insecta; order Lepidoptera; family Crambidae; genus Leucinodes; species Leucinodes orbonalis. The sequence goes on from PQWD01010250.1 coordinate 19,340, forward strand.
CAAAGCTTTGGGGTGGTACATAATAAAACAATACCAGCCAGCACACTCGCGAGATAATTCATTATTTGCGGTATTAATGCTTGTTTTGCCCGGCCACTGAGCGCCTACCGAAATTTTAATAATGAATTAAAACAACCTTTCAGAATGTTAATTTTTAATCACAACAACGTACAGCCCTTTGAAGACCTTGTTTACCCGTTTTATTGTTCCGCGGAAGTGTTAATGTATCTCTTTCGTTAATTTATTATGGCACTGTAAATCACTTTTACCGGGAAAATGTTTTCGTGGAGCTTTTAAGCGTTTGTTAACTTTAATATATAATGATTTCGGTGCATGCCGACGGCTCCTTCGGCGCAACTACCGAAAATGGTTACGAATAATGCCTTTTATACCTTGGTTCATGCCTTATTAGTATAGCTTGGCCGTATGTTTAACAATATGTTGGAAAGCCCACTATTTGCTTTTAATTAAATTTTGTGCATAATTCCAACGTAATTTCAAAAACATGGTGGCTTAGTTACTTGGAAATTCAATAGTTCTACCTATTTAATATTCGTGCTCAATACTTTTTGGTAGTTCACTGACCTATGGGGTAGTTTGGAATTTCAAATATGTAATGTATTCAACATTCCTGAGATTCTCATCGCAAAAATGCTTTGAACCATAAGAGAATTAACAACATTTATACTTACTTTTTTTAATGCGTGTAATAAAAAGTGTATGTAAGTACATAGAAAACTACACGGGATTGGACCTTCCCTCTTATAGCGAAGCCAAGTAAATCTGCGTGAGCACCATATCTGTCGTCAAATGATACTTAAAATAGAATCCGTGAATAAAATAATATTTTAGAATTCCAGATCTTCCATCAATTTCAAGAAAGTATTTAAAGTCCATTTCATGTTACAAAGGATATAAAAATTTAATTATCAAACTTCTCAGCCAATGTCTCCGCGGACAAAAGATTTAAG
>PQWD01010251.1:0-14826 GCA_019425675.1 Leucinodes orbonalis
GACCGCAGAAGTTGACCGCAATAGCAACAAGCGGACGAAACAGCGTAAACATTAAAAAGAAAACGAAAAAATTCAGAAAAGAAAACTTTAAATTTGGAATGTTATTTTGCGGCCATTTCAAAAATCGAACGTAACCATTTTCCGAACTGACAGGACGCCAGAGAGTAAGTATTTTAAAACATCAATCCGGGAACGCGTGGCAATAAAATCAATCATTTTGTACGTAACGACTTCGGTAGATATGAAATTTTTACATTTGCCCCGCGCCTGATGTTTAACCGCTTCAGTTTTGGTAAAAATAGACGTTTTGAGTGCTCCGTACAGATAAGTTAGATGGATGCGTTCAAACAACCCAATGGTTTATACTTTTTGGGGAGCGGCACTTAATATTTCTTAATTACTTTAATCCCGTGTATTTTTAGTGAACGATCTCGAGTGTTGGTTTTGACGCTAGGTAAAAATACTTGGAAGACGTTATGAATGTGCCAGTAAGAATTAATTATATTTCTAATTTGTTTATTTGAGGATACAAACGAAGTTTTATAAGGAAAAGATATTTATTTGCGAAAAAGAAAGACTTAACTCTACAAACTTTTTAGCACGTCGTTTTCAAAGAAATACTTTTCATGGCTCAACTTTATCTAACGAACTAAGGTACGCAAGGTACTCGTAGTAAATTACTAAATCTTTTCATTTTTAGAAATGAGCGTCGATAATTTAGGTATGAGAACGGATTTCTGGAACGGCTGTGAACGTGTTTAATCATATTCTGTTATCCTAATGCTTGTAGTACATGACGCTAGCGTAGTATCAACTGATCAAGTAATGTGACAGCAAAGGATTAAAATTTATATTAAACTGATATAAATCATAGCGCAGATTTAAGCCGCAAATTTACTCACTAGTACCAAGCTTCTGGATTTCAATTGGATTTAGAATTTATAACTCTTAGGAAACTACTAGAGAATTAAATACGAATAGGAATTTACAACATTCTTTGATAATAAACTTTTGATGCTTAAGAAAAAAAACAGAAAAAAGAAGAAAACGTAATCACTGGCCAGATTTCTTCGTAACAATTAATCATAAACCTAGAGATAACTCGTAACTAATGGAATGTGAACGAATATAGCTTTAAAACTTGCACACATCGCTTACTCAACGTCATATTCAATTGAAATAATAACAGCGGGAAATAGTTTTGATTCGTTATTTGGTTTTAATTATAAGGCTTCATATCGCCGTTTTAGAACTGTGAATCTGTTATAGGAAATTTCTGAACTATAAATAACAAAAACAATATTAAATTTCGTTAACAATCCTCGTCGGAATCATGGTGTTACTATTTTTAAATTCAAATAGCCGTGAAATGTGACATCACAGGTTCATAAGTCCGCACCAAGTGCTGGAACTAATTGTTTTCACAGTTCGTCAAAAGTGGTCCAATTGATCCATCAATCATACTTACTGGTCAGTTCTACAGTAATTACAATTTTTCATAAATTCTTTAAAAGTTAAGATACTGGCTACATGTACAGCAATTTTTTTTAAAAGGCTACTATCAATAAAATAATTCTTTCTTATAAAAAAAACTTCATCAAACGAACGCATTCTAAATTCAAAAATCCACGTTCATGTCAACACACTGTGAGTTATAAAAGCTGTATTTAGTACTACAATGGCGGGCGTGGTTCCCCGAGCTAGCATCGAATAATTACTCCCCCATGCCCCCTCCTAGCGCGTGCCTTCATTGAGCATTGTCTTCGAGATGTGACCCCTGACGCTCAAATGATGTTACTACTAATTTATATGTTCTTCCGCTGGTGCTTTCTCTATTGTATTGTAATAGTACGTAAAGTTGCGTACAGCCATATGTGTAAAGCCTTGCCTGAAGCACATAGACAAGATATTAAAAATATCAATTTTTATTTTTAAGAGATACGAAAAATACATATTTGATTTGTACAAAGTAGAGAATATAACGTTCGAATTTGTTAAAACTTGTAACAAAGCAATAGTTTCTAGCGCCTTAGTAGAAGAATGTGCCAGTGGCCACCCGGGTGCTCATTGCGAATAAAGGCGACGCGTGCCGACTATAGGGTTGTACATAATCGTCTATGAATGACCCAAAGACCAATAAAAAATACTTTTGCCAAAATATTTTATTTAAAGATTATAAATTGTTTCGCTTTTAGTTTTACTTGGAATATAATAATTTTATCAATGCAGCGTAATAATTATGACGACTAAATAAGTAATATAAGCAATATTTCCAAATAAATTACAACAACTTATTCGCCAGGAAGTTTATAATGTCAGTTAGTTAAGATTTTTTTAGAGGGAACTGGATGATACGGGTAAAATCAGCAAATGCTGATTGGACAACCCTATCCGAACCCTGACATACCTACACAAGCTACTTACGTAACCCATACGCGATCAGAATAACCGAATCGCGATTTCTCTATCACCTTTCATACAACCATGGCAGCACAATGCCCACAATTTATAACCCACTAAAACTCGTCTAGACAAAAAAACGCGCGCCCAATTTTAAATTGTGAACGTCACAGAATTCTTATCTCGTCATTCCAAATTCAAAAATATGAGTGAAGCAATTGAAAAACGAAACGGACCAAGTTCATGTTACGGGCGCGTTCCAAATTCGAATATTCAAATATCGAAGCGAGATGGATTATGACGGGCGGGCGCTGGAACACATCTTGATATGCCACAAATCATACTTTTTTTTCCTATACGATAGACTTCGCTTTTTCAAGCCAGTACTATTCGAGGTTTTAATGTAATCCAACTCGTTTCTGATCATTGCGTATTACATTTGGATAACATTAAGGACTAATTTAAAAGCTTATTGACATGGGAAATAACACTGAGACGGGAAAATTACAAAGCATGCATAACATGTTTTTATGGTTAACGTATTTTTCATTTATTAGATTTCTCGAAACGTCGCTCAATACTTGTTTCGTTTTAATAAATTTATCTTTAATTATATCAGCGTATTCAAAAATAAGAAACTCAACAAGACATTCAATCAACCGAAAATTTGAATAAACCATATATTGAATTTATGAAATCATAATCTCCGCTAGAGCTAGTTTCGGCGATATGATCCCTTTGATTGATGGGTGACCACGCTGTGTTCCACCGTCCAGTGTAACAAGCTCAGATCGTATACGTTAAGTAACACTCGTAGAGATCAATCAGAATTGGTTGCGCTTAATGTTTCCGGTATAACTTGATACGTATTTGGAAGTGTTGTATGTGCATTCGGGAGGTCAACAGATATTGGTTATTGTGAGTGTGTTGACCTCAGTCTAGTACCACGTTTGGAACTTAATTAAACATGTATAAAGTATTTATTGCGTGTCAGAGCCGCCCACCGTGTTTGTCGAGCACATTTTTTAATTGTGACCAATTGATTATAATTGCCGCGCATTTGCCTCGCTCCCCACAAGAAGGAGGATTTTACGTGGCACCCGACTAATTTCCGGAGCTTCTGGTATAATAAAAGGCGTTTCAGATGTAAGTTAGTTATATTATTTAGTATAATTCAAACGTTATACAGATAATTAGCGGTAAAAATTACAGCTAAAAAATGTTTTTCCTTATTATCTGAATTCACATTTTGAAGGAACCAAATAAAGTTATGAGTAGCTAATTGGTAAATAATTCATTAGACGCATTCTAGACGTAAGGTTACAGAAATAAAAATATGTTTGTTGAAGGCGCTATTCACACGACACTGGTACGAATCTATATACTATTATTTACACATTTAGGTAAGTAATTTGATTTTTATATATTATTTCAACATTTACCGCTAAAACGACTAATTGTCACAAACAATATATTTTCTATTGTGGCTCCATTCTTGGCGGTCAAGGAGTTAAATAGCAATGTATAAGAAAATCATATATTAAACTACGAATTAAGCATTAGTCAAAATAAGAACTTTGCAGCGGCTTTTTTGTGGCATTCATCTTATTTCCTGCCAGTGTCATATTCTGACGCAACTTGTCAAAAAACCGTCCGTTGACTCACTGGACATATTAAAGGTTTGGAACCCGCGTTCTATTTCCAAATAACGAAATTCGAACATGCTTACGGGTTTAAATGCTCTTATGTTTGCAACAATATAAGTATCTTCAATGTATAATGTATCTCTTAAAACCGTATTACATTAATATTACTTCACCTTTTCTGGTACAAAATGCTGATGTATCATTATAGTTATTTTGTTTTATGAAATGGCGGTAACCCCCCAGGTAATTTGTTTGTGGATTTAAGTAAGGAGTAATTCTACACACTCGTAATAGTTTAAAAACTAAGGCATCGAAAGTATCGATGGACTTTCGACTAAAATTCCGTGCAACCAAAATCAATGAATTCCGATTTCAAAACTAGAATAATGCAGTCAAATATAATTTTACACATGAATCATAGAATCCTCTTTATTTCATATAAGTTATTCTTGAATTGTCCCGAATCGGTCACGAGCAGATTTTGGTCCGCAAATTAATTTATTTTACCATTTAATTTAGTTTTTGAAACTAAAAGACTTCTGCCGTCTTCAAAGTATACAATAACTACAAGCTTATTTAATGTAAGAGCAAAGATGTTTCCATAATTTCCATCGTCACCCAATCGCATATCCAACACGTCGAAATCCGTTAGTGATTTGAAAATGGACTTGTTCTTATTATGAATACGTAAGGACGCCTGCGTCTGACGTTAGTAACTGATGCATTAATGGCGGCAGCCTTTTTTTTGTAAGACTGTGGAGATTGGTCATTACACATCTGAATATGTGCTCCTCAAAAAAAGTCCGCTCACGACTCGGTAAAAAGTCGAAACGAGTTGTGATGTAAGTGGATAGCAAACGTGCTCTTTATGCTATTAGAATTTGATGTTTCCGGATTGATTTGAAAGTTTTCTTTTTCAGATAGGGCTGCCCGTTTTTGAGGTTATGCGTCTTGGTCTTTAACACCAGTTTCTATTGCATGTAAGAGGCCAAAGGTATTTCAGTGCTGATAAGCCTACCAGAAATAATGAAATGGGTCCAAGCATTCAGAACATATTTTTCGACATGTGATGTGGCACTATGTCTATACATAGTGCACATCAATGTCGCTATGTATAGACATAGTGCCACATCACATGTCGAAAAATATGTTCTTGAATGCTTGGACCCATTTCATTATTTCTGGTAGGCTTATCAGCACTGAAATACCTTTGGCCTCTTACATGGAATAGGAAAACAGGATTTGGTTGGTTAGAGTCCTACTGCTTTTCTAGTAATAGTACTAGAAAAGCAGTAGGACTCTAACCAACCAAATCCTGTTTTCCTTCATAAAATTCTGTGACATTATTGCTTTGGTGACTCCGAGGCTATGGTGACCCAAAGACTCACTAAAATGCACTGATGAAATTAACTAAAGACTTGGTCACTTAGCCTACCCCACAGCAGCGGGTTAAAATTCGAAACCATACATTTATAGACCATCATGTCATGATCTAAATACAGATGTCAATATTTATTACAGCCCTGCTACTGATAAAATGTAGTAAATAGATTTGTGCCTTATTACTTCACTGTGAACTCTGCAACATAATTAACCAGCTAACGCCAGTGAACCGTGCCAAATCGTGAGGTCAAAACTTGATCTATAAATTTTTATATCATATAACATTTCCAAAGCTATAAAGCGTTACGTGCTCATAATACTCAATCAATCATTATAATATTCTGAGTGATTTTTTTTAATGATTTTAGATGCACTAAAATTTAATCAGCACTGTAAATAAATTTTGTGATAACTGAGAAACCGTTTTAAAGATCGACTGTACCTAAATCTATATTCATACTCCTGCCATATTATTGTGCTCTGAGCTGAATGCGTTACAATTATGTCATAACTTGACTTAATAAATTAAATAAAATTAATATCCACTGACATTCACACAGCGCCATGTAGCCCCAAGTTAAGCGTGAAGCCTGTATTATGGGTACTAAACAACGGATAAACATACATATATACATTTTTTTTTTGTAAATACATACATATTATACATAGAAAACACCCAGACCATTACAAACAGACATGTTCATGCACACAAATGTTTGTATTGCCCGGGGATCGAACCCGGAACCCTTGGTGTTGCGGCCGACCTCTCAACCGCAACACCAAATAGGTCGTCAATATCTTTATGATAAAAATTATCAATAAAGTAATTGATATATACTTAACTAATAAAAATAACTATATAATACTTTTAATACCATGTTTTTAAAGCCGTATATTAAATTATTTTATCTGGATTAACATATTGTAAGACAATATTATTGCAAGAAAAAACACAACGCTTCCCGAGTCTATTTCTAATTCAATAACATTTGAAATTAAGAACACGGCCAAAAAAACAACCCTATTACTGAACAAAACGCAACCTCCATGACACAGAGCTGAAAAAAGAAAAAGACTACAATATAGACTCGTTCAAACACAACGGGCCGCATTGAAATCGATACACACTGAGCACATCCCAGTCCTCATAATTAAACTCCATATTCCTCAAACTGAGGAATTAACCCCAATTGAGGGATCGTACTATTTAAATTGTTCCAACTATTCAGCTTTCTGGAAGCGTGTGACACGTCACGTTAATCTATTCGCTGCGAGAATTAGACGTTCCATATTTGAAATTTAAACGCTTGTTCTTGGACTCTTGTTAATGTAACCTTTAAGATGAGATGTGGTTTATGTATAACGTTCCATTTTAAAAAATAAGCTACGGTCATTGTGGGCATTAAAAAGTAATAGCTATTGGTGTAACACAGTACGGTAAATACCAGTTAATTGTTTCTTAGTGGCCAGTATGGAAGTGTTTACACCTTTGTGTCTGGCTACTGGTAATAAAAATTATGAAAAAGCAATACTACTCGAGATCAATCATTTCTTACCTCATCTTTTCCAGTTTTTGACCGGGTTTCATGTCTTTGCAAAATTCCCTTTTTCAATGAGGTAACAGTACGTTACCGACCGGAATAACGAGTGTATTTCCGACAGCCGGTACAACAATTTTGCATCAAAATAAAACCAGCTTTTGTTCGCCAAGCAATAAAATTATCATAAAGCAGACACACAAGTAATAATCTCATATTTGAGCCAGCCCGTCCGCCATCTTTAAAAACAATGAACGTTATTGTCTCTTCTTAATTCCATTTTTGAAAAAATAATCCATTTCGCATTTCATCGAGAGAGGCTCATTGATGGTTCGGTTGCGACCAAGTATGCGTCTTATCGCATGGCGTTAGAGTTGAATTGAGACTAAACGACTCAAGCGCAGCTGTATTCTCAAAGTTTTATTTGCTTAACCAAAAAGGATCTTATCTCAGCGAGTAAAGAGTGGAAATGGCATACTAATTGGTTTATACCGCCTTTGTATAAGTGCAAAAGAGACGGTTGCATAATGAAAGGAGATGGAATTAATGCACGATTCTGCAATGTTATTATGATAATTATGCGAGGACAAAATTGAAACATATCGATATTGGTATTTGGAAATAATTTTATATCAATTTCTTAAATGTCGTTTACTAAGGATATGGTCAATTAAATTCACCTTATGGCAATTTACAACGTTGTACTGGTATTTAAAAATTCTTTTTTTTTACAAAAACAAAGAACGCAGTAAAACGTGCATCATTTTACAAACTAAGAATTTGTACAAACAAACAGACGTTTTTATACTTTTCTAGGAATTTGTTTTGAGGAACTTTTTGCGATAACACTATTAAAATCGTCGAAGCATTTATTTCTTTATAGTCTATTGTATTTTGTTATATATTATGTATAGTATTAGTTATTAGTCACAGAGCTTGTACTTGTACTTATCGACGGATATTATAGTGGATGCTATAAAACATTGTTTATTTCTAATGGTTTTTTCGAAAGGGTGTGATGTTAGAAAACAGTGGTAAGTATGTACCGAACGGATGTTACAATATCTTAAAAAACAGATGACAAAAGTACAAATCGATCACAAGAAACAGAAGCTCATTAACTTTATCTTCGTCTTCCAATACCTCGAAAACATAATAATCATACACCAGCCTATCACAATTCATATTTAACATGCGATAGCATAGAAAAAACACAACATTGTACCTCTGTCGGTCTCATTAGGGGAAATGTCAAAAATAATTATCCAACGGAGATCTCAAACAATTTTGCAGTAAAATAAATTGCCTATTTACAATTTTAAATAAGACTTAATATAACCCTTACAAGGGCCGCCGCTGACGTGACGAGACAGTCTCGACGCAGGACCGGTAACTAGGACTACAAGAGTTGTGGACCTAGAATAGAGCCCTGTGGCACTCGACTTTTTGTATGTAAGCCATCTACCAAATAGACCACCTCGTAGAAAGTGACTACTGTCTCCTGTAGGTACACAATGCGTTTGCTAACTCGTGATTTGGCTGACACCCGTGTCCTAAGTATACTTCCAATAACATAGATTGGATAGCTGCTGCCTATTTTTATTCCTCAATAAAAATAAGCTGGTCCTTACCAGTCCTTGTATAATAGATATCAAACATGTTGGGCCTAGAACTGATACTTATGTACCATGAATTTTTGTATGAAGGCATCGAATAAGTAATAATATTATTTATGTCAATATTGGAACAAAAGTTATTAATACTAGTTCGAGATTAGGTAGATTCGTCAACTTGTCCCTGTAAGGGCATTGCAATACATTTGCTTTAAACGCAGGCATATTTAGGTACCATTAGATTTTCGTGTGAGTGAACCTAGGTAATTGTTTGTACAACAAATAATAATAAGCAATCAGATATGCTTGGTGTACGTTTACTGACTTTCATGCCAAATTTATTTTAAACAAATAACCCAATAAAGTCTAATTAGACTTTACTGGTAAATTGGAGGTCTTTATTATTGAAAAGTTTCACAGTTAATTCAAATATTATTAATATTATTTTGGGGACAAGGAACTTGGAAACTTATCAATAGATTTTGGTGCGTCACAATCTCCCGTTTACAATTCGATTAGTTATAAATTAGCTAGTTTCCTTAAGCTTCTAAGAAACTTTTCATAAGCTGCGATTTGAATTTTGTAGCAAAAACAGAGAAAAACTTTAGTGTTTCAGAAAACGCACTGTAAACGTTCATATTTCGCACGTTTACAACGAACAAAACTATTGAGAACACTCAATAATTGTGTATAAAATATATTACATTTATAACTTGCGGTCAGTTATTAAAACAACGATGCGATACAAATTATTTACACAAGTAGGTTATTCACATTCCGTCGAATGTAAACACCGCGCTTTAGTTAGGAACCAACACATTGCAAACACGACTCAATTACGGTAACAATTTGTTGATAAAAATGAAAATGGAACATTCCACTCTATTCAAAACGGGCTCTCAAAACGGCATTCCATTTTTAAAATCCAACACAAAACAATGAACAATTTAGAAAATGACCGCTTCAAAAATGGAACGCGGATTCGGAAATTGAAAAGTTCGATTTTTAATTTGGACGGCTTGTTTTGCGAGTGAAATTGCATCGAGGTTTACAGGCGATGTTATTTTGTGAACAATCGATTATTAGCGTTTGAAAATCGGTCGGCGAGTTTTGAATCGAATGCACTTTTATCGGTATCGGTTAAACGTTTCAATGAATCACGTTATGTGAGTCAATTCTATTGTTCGTACACAATACTCTTACGTATGAGTAAATTAGGAAATGTGTTTTTTATTGGTATGGCTTATAGAATTCCAAGTGGGGTTAGGACGAGTGACGTTAACGCGCTCGGGATTCCAGCAACCTCCGTGAGTAGATTTAAATATTGACGATTGTGCTTATGTTATTCATAATTTTAATTGAACAGTTTTATTGACATTAAACGGCAGTTATTCTATGAACCATTGCGTTATGACAATCACGTAAGATTCAAGTTTTATATAATTTTTATTACAAGATTATCTAAGATATGCTTCTTTGAATATTTTTTATTTAAATTCTGTGTAAAGATAAATCAACAAAACATCCAGTGTGGTTACGTACTAATAATTTAAATCAAAGTGTCTTTTAAGAGTACCAATTTCTAATAGGATTCTGAAATAGGTCTTATTGGTAACAATTATTGTGTAATTTTATAGTGGAGTTACACGTTTAATAAGATTTTCTTTAGAATGCATTAGTGTTTTGTAAGGGGGGATAATTTGTACTCATCCCATTGTATCTAGTTACGGTAAGTTCAAGTTTAATTCGACTGAGAACCAAAGATCGAGTAATCGATATTTTGTGACTGCAATACAGTTTTAAATAAACGATTGGTCACTTCCTACCATTATAAAAATCGTCAACTTTAAACAGCAGCAGTTCCCATTTCCCTGTTTTCGTTTAAAAAATACAAATATAAAATTATTTATACAACGATCACGTCGCGCGCATTGTGTGTGACGTCACGTCCGGCGCCCGATAAGGCCCGTGTCCGGCGGTCCGGCGGGTGAACGGTGACCGACGCTCTGACCGAATGAACCTTATCCGTTTTGCGGACGAATTTTTCCGATCACAATCGCTGGTGTGCGGTTACGTACGATAAGGGTTGGCGCCTTTTTGTTTCTTTGGCTGCAAAGTTTAGATTCCTTGTTTCTTTTTTTTAGCCCGCGAAATTTGACAGATAAGATAAATTTCATGATTTATGTATAAAATTAGTTTTTTAATAACTATTGTCAAACATACTATATTTTACAATCAAAATATTGCATGACATAAAAAATCTATATCGAACTTATAAATCTAATGACACGAATAATTTTAAAATGACCATAAGTACGTCATTGAAAATTTTAATTAAAAGATCCAGTATTTCAACTAACTACTTTGAACATATTAAAAACAATTTTAATCGCAACCACCTCAATTTCCAGCATATCTCCATTTTCCAGAGTCACAAAATTAAGTTCAAGAACTGACATCAAGCTACAGAAAAGTTTAGGGAAAAGAACAATAGCAATAAATGTAGAGTATCCGTACATTTTATAATTTCCAAATGCGTATTCTTGCGATTTATTCACAAGAATACGCATTTGGAAGAACGTTATATTGCTCACCCACTTTAATTTGCTAGGTGGTAGAATCAGTACTGAGTCGTCTTGGTAGGTATCGCAGTGCCAGATATCGTCCCGTGAAACAGTTGTTTTGCACTTCTGTGTTTCATAATGTAGGCACTGTAGCTATTTAAATTACCGGGTATAAGAGACCTAACATCTGTCGTTTCGGGTGACGGGCGCAATGCAGTGTTGACGGAAAATAATCAATTGATGATATTGAGCAATGACTTACACTAGTTAAATACAAATTATATGGAATCGTTCCTTTTTGACAGTTCATTGGATCCGGTAGGGATTAAATATAGTTATAATCAAAGCACTTGAATAAAAAACTAAATTTTATTCGTAGCCTCTACTAAGGCAATCGTAGGATCAATCCGAATCGTACATTTACATTATTAAGATTTTTTATAACAATTCACCGAAACGTGTTATGTTTATAATATCCAAGCATATCATTCATGTATTAGCCACAAATTATGAATTGTAAATGTAGCAATTGTACAAAAAACGTATAAAAACTGCCAAGTACATTTATTTCTCAAGTTTTTAGCTGTTTGAATTTGATTATACTTTGAATCAATCAATCAAAGTAGCCCAAGTTCTGCAGAGCACAGGCCTCCCACACAGCATGAGGGCCAGATGTGGATTGCTGGGTCTTATAACAATAATAAAACTCAATTTTTCGGATAGGTATCCATAGTTTGTAAATGACATTTTAGGGTCCAAAGCAGGCTTTGAGTTTTATAAAAATTTATCTAGTTCTGGCGCTGAAAGCCGTGACCAATGTTGAGTCAATGGAGAGTCCCACCACACCACCACCGTACTCTTATAACTACCAAACTTGAATTATATCCGGTACCGGGTACCGGTCGAAACACGAAGGGAAACATATTCTCTTTCAGTCAGAAACTTAATTCTTTAAATACCAGGAATCCAGACACAATAGAAAATCTATTGTTTCAAAGGGTTAAATTAAACACCAATGATACCTACCTAAAACCCGCGTGGATTACTAAGACCTTATCACCCTATACGGGTAGGCTCATGCCCCTCGGTAGGGACGTTTAATGAGCTGATGATGATGATGATACCTAAAGATGTCAGAAACATTTAATTTTCTGTTGTGTCTGGATTCATGTGTTTAAAGGGTTAAGGCTTAGTCCTCCATGCGGGCCCAAAGCGGATTGGCCGATTTCACGTACAACCATTGAATTTCTTTTTATGTTAGGTATACAGGACGATCAGGACACTCACCTGATGGTAAGTGATACGGCCGACCATGACAGAGTGGCATTAAATGGGACCAACAACTGATAAACAGTTAAAATTCTCTATCACTGCCGCACAGCGCCCGACACCTGAGACAACAGATGTTAGGTCTCTTATACCCGGTAATTTCACTAGCTACAGTGCCTCATCCCGAAACACCAAAATGCAGGACAATTCTATTTCAAGGGACGATATCCGGCACTGCAGTGGTACCTACATAGACGACTTAGTACTGACTCTACCACCTAGAACCTATCGGAGGCTGTATAAAAGTTTAATGCTAGAGTCTCACTCAAAATTAATTTCATCAATTCATTCTAACACATCAGAAATGGATTCGTATCCCGTATCGTGATCTTTTAACCACTAACCTCTGACCCCCTATCTGATCTCCAAGTTATTTGAAGCGTTATGATTCGGAGATTTTAGTTGATTAAAATAAAAATTACTCAGTTGATTGAAGACGTTGGAATTTAAATTGGAATGTGCGTGTAAGTTGTATTTTAAAATTGGAACACTTATATTATTCCAATTTATAAATTATTATTAATTGAATTATATTCCTAACAATATTAGGTATGATTAATTTTAAAATTGTTTAATTAAAGATGATATAAATTGCTCCGTTGATTGGAGACGCCAGAATTTTAATTGAAATGTTTGTTTTAGTTGTAATTTCAGATTGGAATAATATTGTTATGGTAAATTTACATTTTTAATTTATAATGTAAGTAGCTGATTAAGTGTTCATGTTTTATTTTTATTAATGTTCCGAAACAACTTTTATTTGTGACAATAGTTTTTAACACTGTCAGTGATTAAGAAACGAACTTTTAAACTAAGTTAACTATCATGAATCATGAAACATAGTGCCTTTTCCAGTAATACGAGTAATCAATAAATCTTAAGTAATTTAATGTATATACGAGTAATCAATAAATCTTAAGTAATTTAATGTATTACTAAAATCACCGAGTTTCATCGGGCTCGATACTTTTGAGGTATTTATTTGTTTTTTCATTCATTTAATGACATTAAACTTTTACAATGCCACCAAAGTTTGACATATTTTTTTAAACCCAATTTATGAATCAACAAACAATAACCGTATTCATTAGAAATTTTCTTTAAAACGATATACTAACTTTGATTAACTTCACTTAACTTAAAAGTTGTAGAGTAGGTACATGTTTATGTTCATTAGCTTGACAATGTATCTATATTCATTCATATTTGAACAAATGGCGTCGTTCCGTTTCACCTATGGCATGTTCTTGTAAATATTTAACAGTTATGTCAAATATACTGAACGTGTAAACATTTCAGCTCACGCTAATTATAGATAAATAGATGTTTACATTGTATCACATTTTAGTAGAGGAACTGTTTTTAGTTTTTTTTTTTATTGGAATCAAGGCAAAGGAATTTACTTTTTCAAATGAATTCCTAGTGGAGGCAAAGAAATTACTACATACAATTTGAAATTATTAAATAAATTTTAAAGCTTTTTTATTATAAGTTTAGCTTTGAAATAAGAACATAGACATACAAACATTAACGCCTCTATATTTTTTATATCATAGTTCATAGAGTTACATTAATAAGAGTGACGAAAGTTTATTTAGATAATCAAAAGTAAAAATCAATGGTGTCCAAAGATGTAATACTTGTTTGAATATATATACCATGATATTAAGGCTCAAGTTTAAAACCTGGAAGATTAAAAGTTTCCCTCTTGATAAGATAAGTTTCCTATAGGTACTTGCGGCGTATCAAATATTTGCAGTAAATTATTTTTATGAAAACTCCGCATTGGGCTGTTTGCTGCACGACTGAACCGAATTATTTTGTGTCATATTTTGACTTATAATAATTTATTTAAATTACAAAATCTATGAACTTAATTCATCATTAAGTAACAACAATTTAAGGTATGCTGATAACATATCTTAAATATAGGAGATTTAGAACTTGACTCAACTAGCTGTTGAACACGCGACCTCGAGGGCCTGTAAACAACTCGGACTTGTTTAGATTATAATAAATAAAAAAAAATAACTCATATTTGTAGTATTTAAAATATTATTGTAACAAATAACATTAGTATAGTATTAAAGTTAGTATTTAAAACATGTGACAGCCACAATTTGGCAGCGAAGTTCACTTAATTGAAAAAAGTGTTAAAAAAAGCTTAAAAGATAAGTTTCTTGCTTATTTATTTTTAGTAGTTTTGGAACTTTTTTCTCAAGACACTCCAATTTCTGTTTTTAATTCTACCGTTTTTTTAAAACTATATCATTAAGAAATACTTTAAAATTATAAATTAATTCATTATTCTTCTTTGAATTTATTGATTGCATGTATATACTTATAAAATTTC